>JAZKJV010008246.1:600000-827544 GCA_037367405.1 Ottelia alismoides | reverse complement strand
TTTTACTCACAGCCAGCATAATTTTCACTGTTTTCTCCTATTTCAGTATTTAAAAATACCAAAAACATTTGAAAAATACCCAAAAAATCACAAAACCAGTAAAAATCCTAAAAATATCAAAAACATTTTATTTCTGAATTTTTGGTTATTTTTGCATATTTTTATAAATACTTCATCTTGTCTTTTATTACATTACTTTTAAATTCCAATATTGAAAAAAGAAAAAAAAAGTATAAAATATAAAATTATAAAAATCAGAAAATAAATAGCAAAATACAAATTAAAAATTAAAATAAAAAAATAAAAATTAAAAACCCACAAAAAAAATTTATCTTTTGCTTGCTTGCTTAGTGTAGATACTTGACACACGCATTCACTTGAGCACAATTGTTTGAATTACCCTGTTTGCTCCCTATGTTCGAACTCTCTGCATACTTGCCCTTTACATCATTTGTGCAGAGTTAAAAATAAATTTTAACTCCACATTATTTCTAATTTATTGATCTTTAGTGTGGGTTAATTGTTGACTTTAGTCCAGAGTTCAGTGTGAGTCGTCACAGCGACGGTTGTCTCCGCCTTGTGTGAGGACACCACTTTTAGACTCCGTGAATTTTGGCTAAATCAAATGGCGCCGTTGCCGGGGAGCAACAGCGAGTAGTCATTATTTTGTTTGCTTGTGTTTGACTTGTCTACCATAGCTTTACTCATCTCTCTTGCATTTTTGATATATATTGATTGAGATATTCTGACCACTCTTCTTTTGTCTTCTTGCGAGGGACCGCGGAGCGAGGCAGATCGCTTAGGTGACCCGGAGCCGGTCGTTCTTTAGCCAGGCCGACAGGAGAGAGCAGGAGGAGTGAGAGAGTGATTAGTTTAGCTTTCATTTATTTTGTGGAGAGAGGTGATTCATTAATTTGTAATAATACAAGTACTTGGACACTTGGACTCTTGGACACTACCGGCCTAATTTCTGGGTGTTTGTTCACCCGGGGGCTCACCGTGGTTTTATCGCGTTTTCTCGCTTGTCATTTTCCAGGTTTGTTTTCCTTTTTTTCCTTTCTTTTATGGATTGAGCCCTTAGATTGTAGGTCCTGCTTGATTCGATTAGAATAGGTCCAAACACACTAATTACCTTTGCATGTTCCTATAGATCGTTGTTGGACTTAGACTAATTAAATAGTTAGCTAGTAGCTTTTGATCCACGCATCGCGAGCTCATTCCCGAACAAGCGCTTTCTCCTAACTCAAATGTGTTGAGCAGAGGAGGGGTGAGCCTAGACCGGACACTCAGATTGGGAGTTAGTAGCTAGTTTGTGGTTCTTCACGCTAGCAGTTGCCTATTCTAGGACGATTTCCGCTTTGCATATCGCCATGTAGTTTAGGTTTACAAATTCTGCTTTGCATCCCGCATGGAGAGAGCTGGGATTCGCTGTAAGTCTTCTTACTTTGCATGCATCATTTAGGCACAAAGGTGAGATTTCCACCTTGGTGTCGACTTGCACGGCTTTTCCGACTCTATTCTCCCTCTGTTTTTGGAACAAAGTAGGACAAAGAAAATACAAAAACCGTTAGGCGCTTGTTTGAATTCACTCAAAAAAAAATGATAACATCAAAAAATTAAAAAAGGGACTGCTAAGAAACTTGACCAAAAATAAAATTGGTAATTAGATTCATTGCTTGGGGAGAGTAACACCCTAACTTGTATTCAGGTTAAATGGGAAGGTCTCCTTCCAAGTGAGGTGAGCGCTTCGTAAGGATTAGAGCCAAAAACCCAACTTGTGGCTGCCTTGTGTATCGCCTGGATTTCTGAAGTATTGGTGCTACTATCGTACGTAGTCGAGTAGAACTTGGTCTCCATTGGTGACTCACTATTATGTGAACGCCGACCTTGTCCGAAGTACCGAGCTTAGGCCACGCCTTCACGGGTGTGTCTGTCTTACCGGCTACGTCTGAGTAGGATCTTGCACGCTCACGGGTGATTCCGTTGCGAGCGAGGTCTGAAGTATCGGTTTCGCCTATCAGCTTCCTCCCTCTATTTCTTTGGCTGAGTAGGGATCCAGGAAGGGTTACAAGGACCTCAAAAAGCGCAAGTTACAGGTACACAGGAGGAGGACAAGTACGGGGACACTTTCCCGGCAGTACTCTCTTCTCCTTTAGGCGTAGCGTTCTAAGGACTCGTGAAAAGATAACTTCTTGAATCAAGATAAAATTGACAAGATAAAAGCCGAACCTTCATGGCTTCACGTGTTGAGTTGGTGAACTTACCCATGCTTTGCGTTTGATTGCCTAGATTTGTTTAGGTCAAGATCAAAAACACGGCACAATTGTGCGCGATTTTGTTGCATCTCATTTCATTCCTCTTCTTCTTCTCTTGCATTTTCCCTGCTCTTCCCAAATAATCAAGATGATGGGACGGAGATCTCTTAGGCTGACCTTGTCGGCACCGCTATCCAGCACTCCTCCTCATTCATCTAGAAATACCTCGGAGAGTCCGCTCTCCGAGCCCGAGTTTATATCCACCATGTTCCCCCTCGACCACCCTTCTCGATCTCCTTCTCTCAGTCCAATAGTGTCAGAATTTACTGCATCGCAGAGCTCAGATCATTTGACAACACCTGACATGGCCTCTTTTGCTTTTTCAGAGAATCTAGTGATGGCAGACAGAGGCGAGCACCCAGATGACCATGATCACCCTCCGTTCATATTCGATTAGGCGGCCATCAACAATTCCTTGTTAACGTCCCTGGAGACTACGCAGAGACAAATCCGTGACCAGGGTACCTTCATGGGTGATCTGATGAGAGAGATAGCACATATGAGAGAGAACCGACCTGGGGGCGGTGGTGGTGGAGGTGGAGGAGGAGGAGGACCTGATGCAGGAGGAGGTGATCCAGACGCTGAGCGACCGCCATAGACCATCATGAGGGAGTTGCACAACCCAGCTGCATCCCTCACTCACCGTTGGATCAGACTCCGCCCATCCACGGAGATTTCGAGCTTCGGCCCCACACTATCCAGCTTCTACCCAAGTTCCTTGGGTTGCCGACCGAAGAGCCGCACCTCCACCTCCAGGAATTCGAGATGATATGCAGCACCATCCATGATCGGTTGATGACCGAGGACACCATAAAGATGATCGCCTTCCCATTCTCATTGGTTGACAGAGCCGCATACCTGGCTCAAACACCTGGGGCGATTCATCGACACTTGGGCAGATCTCCGGACCGCATACCTGAAGAAATACTACCCTCTCGGCCGGACCAACGCAGCTAGAGCCATGATCAGTAACTTTGTCATGATCCCAAATAAACAATTCCATGAAGCCTGGGATCGATTCAGAGAGCTCATTGACCGGTGTCCACATCATGACATTTTCACGCCCAATCTTGTGCAGAGTTTCTTTTGTGGGCTGACACCGGCGCTGCAGGGGCTAGTGAACGCCTCTTGCGGTGGGTCTTATTTCTCCAGGGGAGGAGACGACGTCTGGGCCATCTACGAAGGCATGGCAGAAAACTCTACTGTGATGACCCAGGCCCGAGTCTATACACAGCAGAAGCCCTCGCAAGGAGCAGGATCATTTCAGAGGATCGCCCGCATCGATGCCGGTCCCAACACAGTGTCAGCTACCGCAGCCCAAGCTGAATCAGCCGCAGCTGACATGGGAATCATCAGTGAGAAGCTGGACCGCCTCGAGATCCTCAAGAAAAAGCAGATGCAAGGCATGGCCCAGATGGACCAAATTGCCAAGACCATGAGTGATCTGAAGACACAGATCTTGTGCGTCCAGGAGGCACAAACTCAGTCACAACAGCCTCCCAGATCACGTGCTGATCCGAGCAGTAGCAATGCCAACCAGCCCTCTACCTCGTACCGTCAGGTGAACCATATCCAGGTAGAGCCGGTACCATTGTTACCGTACTATCCATCGCAGCCGCCATCTACGGATACACAGATTGTGGTGTATCAGCCGGAGCAGCCACTGGCCGTTCTTCCTCCACCCTCCTTTGAGCAGGAACCATTGATGGAAGTCAATGGGATTTGGTACGACCAGTACCCTCAGCTCGGGATTCGTCGTGATCACCCCGGATTCCGTTGGGGGCAACGGTGGCTCCTCATCCCAGCAACAGAACCCTGCCCAAGGACAGCAGAACAGCCAGCCCACATCAACAACACCAACAGCCCCAGTATGCCCATCAACAGCAGTATCAGAATGGTCCTTGTCCCACCTATCAGGGATAGCAGTGGAGGCAGCGACAGCCGCCTCAGCAATCTTATGCCCAGCCAACCCGAAACTATCCGTACCAGCAACACCAGCAGCAGCAGCAGACCCATTTCCAGCAGGGACAACCATCCGATTCTCAGGGTCCCACCTTTGAGAACCCAGCTCTCGATGATCTTGCCCGCTTGCTATCTGAACAGCGAGCATCTTTTAGGCAAGAAATGGATGAATTCCGACAGGAGATGAGGGACATAATCAAAGGCAAGGCCGCCATACCCGCTCAGATTTGAACCTAACCCGAACAATCTGAAGAGGAAGTCTGAGCAGGTAGAGTTTATAGAGGATACTTCTCCTAGTGATGATTTGAATGATATGTCTTATTCTTTGAATGATGCTGATTTTGCGACTACTAGGAGCGGTAGGAAGCCAGCCGGCGGCGCCTCTTCTGAGCGACAACCAGAGGCAGGATCAGGAGCGCCAGAAGAACAGAATAGTGGTACTGATGCCGCTAATGATGATGTTGAAGACGGTGGTGCTGATGCCACCCATGATGGAGTCTAGGACGACGGTGTTGATGCCGTCGTGATACCAGTTGTAGACGGTGATGCTGATGCCACCATTTTGGATGATGAACCAGAGCGCGGTGCTGATGTCGTGAAGACCGGTGCTAGTGGTGGTGCTGAGGCCACCACATCTACTTTTGTTGAGCCACCATCTGTGATGTTGCCACATTTTGTACCTAAGGATTGTGGGAACAAAAAGAAAAACAAAAATATGAATAAAGGAAAGGTTTCTGTTCAAATTGCGGATCCATATGTGGTGAATGATGATTATTGTATGGATTCTCCTTCTTCACAGGCATAAGGACCGATTCCTAGTCCTCCATCTGAGGAGGCCCCTACCATCCCCTTCCCTGAGGCACTCCGCCGAGCGAAGGGGAATAAAAGAGAAAATCCCAAAAAAGAGCAACAGGTAGATTTCGACAATCAGATGATAGACAGATTCCACATTCAACTGACTCTACAAGAAGCACTTGAGCACATCCCCTCTTCAAGAAGAACCTGAAAGAGAAGACTACCGTCCGCAGGAAGAGGAGGAACCACAGAGATCAGATCCATGTGCTCACTCATTCCACTTGATGTACCATCCAGAACAAGCTGCCAGCCAAGAGACCATATGCAGGAGCTCCCTATGTCGGATGCGAGATTCAGGAGCAGCAGTTTGATCGTACTCTATTAGACAGCGGCTCTTCAATTAACCTGCTTCCGGCAGCCTTACTCGACCGATTCGAGTTTGGTCCTCTTCTTAGGAGCAGGACAGTCCTTCAGTTTGCTGATGGGTCGACTAAGAGGCCGAAGGGGTTATTGAAAGACGTGGTCGTTACCATTCAGGGCCTGAAATTCCCCGTGGACTTCGTTGTGTTGGACATGGAGATCCCTGAGTCGGTAACTGATGCCCCCATCATTCTCGGACGTCCATTCTTGGCCACAGCCAAGGCGGTGACCGACCATGATAGCGGGAAGGTATGCTTTCGCGTAGAGGGCGAAACCATACAAATAGAGACGATCGAGGAAGCCAAAGCTAGAGAGTTAGAAAGCTCAGAGCAGTCCAGTGAAGCAGCGCAGATGATAGAGGAAGAGCTAGACATCTACCAGGTGTGTGATTTTGTGATGACTGATGATGAATCCTACTGGGTAGATCCTGTAGCACCGACCCTTGCCTTGCCTACAGATTCATTGTATCTACAGCTCATGGCAGTCGAGAGCCGGGAGAGCACATCCCTGGATGAGGATATACCTGAGGCTGACAGTGTTGTGATGAGTGGTGCAGATGATTTTCATTCTTGTTCATCTTCTTCTGATCCCTCGGATTCAGACATTGACTGGGATGACTTTGATGAATATTTACCTTGTCTGATTCCTTCTGAGCCAACAACCATGACAGAGTGCGAGCCAGTGCAGTTTATTGATGAATCAGCAGGCCGCCGTTCGTCAGAAATTCATGCAGAGAGAGAGTTCTCCCATGCAGACCTGGTCGCCTTCACACAGACATATCAGAAGCCAGATCTGCCGCCTCCCAGTTTGTCCAGAACTGAAGCCTCTGCCGATGTCGTTGAAGTACAGATTCCTTGCGGGTGAGCCAGATATGCACCCAGTCATTATCTCAGCAGTTTGACTGGAAAGCAAGAATCTAGTCTGATGGATGTTCTTGAAAGAAACCGCAAGGCGATAGGTTGGGAGTATAGCTGATCTCCAGGGGATTAGTCCGGCTCTGTGCTCTCACCACATCTATCTCGAGGATGACGCTAGGCCGTCGCGTGAGTTCCAACGACGGTTGAACCCGAATCTTCGAGACGTAGTCATGAAAGATATTTCCAAGTGGTGGAGCGCCGATTTTATCTACCCCATCTCCGACTCCAAATGGGTTAGTCCACTACATGTGGTACCCAAGAAGACGGGTATCACTACAGTTGTCAACGAGTCTGGAGAGGAGATCGTTACCAGAGTACCAACTTCTTGGAGGGTCTGTGTGGACTACAGACGATTGAATGAGGCCACCAAGAAGGATCACTTCCCGCTACCCTTCATTGATCAGATTATCGAGCGGCTAGCCGGGAAGAGTCATTATTGTTTTCTTGATGGGTACTCTCGATACAATCAGGTGGCCATTGCGCCCGAAGACCAGGAGAAAATGACATTCACCTATCCGTTTGGGACGTATGCTTTCAGACGGATGCCCTTTGGTCTATGTAACGCTCCGGCGACATTCCAAAGGTGCATGTTGTCCATTTTCTCGGACATGGTGTGTGACTGTCTAGAGGTCTTCATGGATGACTTCTCGGTCTATGGCGATGGTTCGATGCTTGTCTTGACTGCCTAGACCGTGTGCTTCAGCGCTGCATAGAGGTCAACCTTGTTTTATCTTAGGAGAAGAGCCACTTTATGGTGACTCAGGGGACGATCCTTGGTCATATCGTCTCCAACAGGGGCATGGAGGTCGATTCTGTCAAGGTGGTTATCATCAGAAAACTCAATCCACCGTCCAACTTGCGTCAGTTGCGGTCTTTTCTGGGGCATGTCGGTTTCTACCGACGGTTCATTCAGGACTTCAGTCGAATTGCCCGACGCTCACTGACTTGCTGACAAAAGACACCGAGTTTATTGTCAATGATAAGTGTCTTGAATCTTTTGAAACTCTAAAAAATATGGTTGTTTCAGCTCCTGTCCTTCAGCCACCCGATTGGTCTCTCCCATTCGAGATCATGACGGATGCTTCAGATTTTGCCGTTGGGGCTGTGCTTGGCAGAGGAGGGATGGATTACCTTTTGCCATTCACTACGCCATCCGGACTTTGGATGTTACGCAGTGGAATTACACTGTGACTGAGAAAGAGATGCTGGCTGTAGTTTTTGCTCTTGATAAGTATCGATCTTACATTCTTGGATCTAGAGTAACCATCTACACTGATCACACCGCCATCCGGTACCTAATGTCTAAGAAGGATGCCAAGCACGTCTCACCAGATGGATACTTCTACTCCGGGAATTTGATATTGAGATTAAGGACAAGCCTGGAGTCAAGAATGTGGTGGCAGATCATCTCTCCAGATTGGAGAATCTTGAGGAATCTGAGCCCAGCGCACCTATCACAGAGACATTTCCAGATGAGGCGATCTTGGCTATCACCTCGCTCCCGTGGTACGCTGACATTGTGAACTATCTTGTTGCCAAGACGGTTCCACAAGGTTGGCCCAGGCAGAAACTCGAGACCTTCCTGACGAAGGCTAGTTTTACCATTGGGAGGATCCCGTCCTTTATCATGAAGGAGGGGACAGTATCTGGAGGAGGTGCATTCCTCAAGAAGAGCATCATAGCGTCCTCACATACTGCCACAAGCTTGAGGCAGGAGGACAATCCGGCCTATGGTGGCCTACTCTCTTCAAGAACTTTGATGAGTTCGTGAAGAGATGTACTGACTGTCAGAAAATGGGAACCTGCGGACAGAGAGACATGATGCCCATGCAACCTATTCACTTTTGTGAGGTTTTTGATGCATGGGGGATTGATTTCATGGGCCCATTTCCTAAGAGTCAGGGATTCGAGCATATCCTGCTCGATGTTGATTATGTCAGCCGATGGGTTGAGACCATCCCCACCCGAGCCGCAGATGCTAAAACCGTTTGCAAGTTCTTGAGGAAAAATATCATTTCACGGTTCGGGGTACCTTGAGTCTTGATTTCAGACGGGGGGTCTCATTTCATCAATGACAAGGTTAGGGCCCTTGCAGACGAGTTCGAATCGAGAGATAAAGACAATCTTGCAGAAAGTTGCCCGTCCAGACCGAAAGGATTGGTCACAGCTTTTGGACTCGGTCTTGTGGGCTTATCGGACTTCCTTCAAGAATCCATTGGGGACATCTCCCTTTCGTCTCGTCTATGGCAAGCCGTGCCATCTGCCAGTGGAGATCAAGCACAAATCTTTTTGGGCAGTCACTGAGTTGTTGTTAGATCCCGAGAGTATAGGAGACCAGAGAAGAGCAGAATTGGCAGCCCTGGAAGAACTGAGAGACACAGCCTTTTCGAACAACCTACAATACAAAGAGAAAGTGAAGACATGGCATGATTCGCATATCAGTCATAAACAGTTTGAGCCAGATCAGAGAGTATGGTTGTTTGATTCCAGGCTGAAATTATTACCAGGGAAGTTGCAGAGCAAGTGGAAAGGTCTGTATGTGGTCAGGAAGGTACATGACAATGGCAGCATCGACATATCCAAACCGTCATCTTCCTCTACCTTCCGCGTCAATGGTCAACGCCTGAAGCTATATCTAGATCATGATCCGTCGACCATTGACGTTGCCCCCATTCTTCTGGTATGAGATGGTCCTTTGACTCTCATCATCTGCATCTCATACATGGTGATCAATTCCATCTTCCGTTGTACAGATCCATCTGTTCATATCACTTTCCATCTTCAGATCTCTTTTCTTCTTTTCTTCTTTTCCTATTCTATCTTCTTTATCTATCAAAAAGGTGCCGCCCTTGTAGACAGTTTTCCATACTTAGGACGTACTCTGTCCTAAGTATAGGGGGGTGTGCACCTCGAGTATTTCCATTCTTTGATCCTCTCCATTGTCTCCTCTTCTTGTCTATACTTAGGGATATTTTACCCTAAGTATAGGGGGAGACAATCTGAGTACGATCTGTTCATTCCCACCCTTGACCCTCCCTGCGTTGTGTACAGTCTGCTATACTTAGGATTATTTGATCCTAAGTATAGGGGGGACGGTCAACTTCTCATTCATTGATCCATTCATTTATTCCTTTATTCTTTAGACTTGTCTATACTTAGTACGAGTTATGTCTTCTCTTCTCTCTCCGATCTATGAGGACATAGCTCAAGCTAAGTATAGGGGGGGTCGTATATACTACGTATATACTTTAGTCATAACTCGTACTTCGTATTTTCTTAATAATATGGCTAATAATTCTTTAAAAGTCATTAAAATCTTAATAAAAAGGTGTTTTGTTCCTCAAATTCTTTTTGTATTTACTGATTAATAAATCAGGTGAAAATGTTTTTTTTGCAAAATGTTTGAAAAATAGTTTGAAAATCTTTGTGAACATTTATTGAAAACTATTTTGAAAATATTTTGTTACATGTTTTCAACCTGTGTAAAAATGTATGGTTTGCAAAATTTATTTTCTTTGTGTGAAATAAAATGTTTGAAAAATGATTTGCAGATGGTTTGAAAAATGGTTGCAAAAATATTTGAAAAACCTATATATACTGTTGAAAAACCTTTGCAAGATGATTTTCAAATGTGTGTACATGTTTGCAAAAATGTTTGTAAAAATTATTTTGGACTATAGTTTTCAAAAATTGTTTGAAAAATCTGTGTCAAATAAGTTTGAGGAATATTTACATCACACCAAAATCCACTATATATATATGTATAAATTAATCACTTACCCTGTAAATTCTTAAAATCCACTTCTTGTAGATATAAGAAGCACTCCCGTGTACATATTTTTAACCTAGCTTTTAGCCAAAAACTTTTTATTTTCCAAAATCCCAAAAACATTTGCAAAATTAAAATAAAAAAAACACTTGAAAAATCTTTCTGAAAAATACAAAAAAATTGCATGTGCATATGCCTGCATCATCTTTTCAAAAATCCATAAAAAGTTCAAAATCTTTGAAAATTGCATCACAAAAATATTTCCTGCATTCTGCATACCATTTGCATAGCATGAGCATTTTTCGGATTGAGTTTGATAGTTGAATGAGTCTAAGTAAAATCCGGAGATTGGAGCTTGATGGACCTTAAAATCTACCTAATAACAGGAACCTTATAGGAATTGGGTTTGAGGTACTTCAGGTCTAGTTGACTTAATTCTTTGAGATCACGGGACTTGGTTCAATGGATTCTTGACTGCCTAAGTAGAGTATTTCGGAGCACACGCATGACTCTTGTTGATAATGACCTAACTTGGACACCTGCACCTTTCACATGGCTCAACTCAGTTGGAGTGGTGAGGGGATTGGATTTGCCGGTATGAGACGCACACAAGTGGAAACATTTGTCCTCTTCTAGGGAGGGAAGTGCACCCCAACCCGTCCAGTGATTAGGAAGTCTAAAGACAGGAGGCTGTGGGTTGCGATAAAGCTTCAAAAGAGGGATAGTCTACTGGCTCAAGAGGAAAAACTCCTTATGTAAATGCTGCTGTATATAGTATTAAAAAAAAAAAGGTTCAGCATGTACAAAAATAAAAAGCCTGCAAGTATGTACAAAGTCAATAAGCAAGCTTGAGTTCCAAAGTCATATCATGTGAGCCTGCAGCAGGATGACTTGACTACACTGGTCTTGCATCCCAGGATAGGTAGCTACAGTGGCTACCGTCCATTCTTCTCTTCACCCCCTCCTCTTGAGCTGGTTGCCACTTGAACTTAGAAGGGAATACCCCGCTCCTCGAGGATGGAGTCATTGGATTTGGGAATCATTGGGTTGTCGTACTAGAGAAGTCAGTTCTTTGCCATTCTAGTTGGGGAGAGCCACCATCACTTACACTGTACGAGTCAGATTCATAGTCGTAAGAGTTTGCGTATGAGTTGAAGTATTTCTGACCTGGCTATTGAGGAGACTTGTACAGAGTTCTGGGATTCTCAAGGACTGTTGGATTTCAAACACGGTTTTCACTAAGGTTCCGCCCGCACTAAAAATCCAAAGGTCCGACTTAAGCTCCAAACTTTGATTTTGTGAAGACAAGTTTGATAATCAGATAAAATCCAAGTTCTTCTTTTTCTTTTCTTTCTTTTCTTTTTGCACTTATTGCATAAGTGTTTGCTAGGGACTAGCAAAGGTAAAGTATAGGGGGATGATGAATCCACATTTCATCATCTTTATTCTATCATTTTGGCACCAAAAACCCTAGCAAATGTATATAAATAGCATTAAATCCATCATATTAGCATTCATGCATGTGCATCTAAATAGTGTATAAAATACCATAATTAAAGCCAAAATTATAGAATAAATAAAAGAAAAGAAAAAGAATAAAATTTTGCAAATATTTTATGACCCGAAACCCCGAGACCTAGGCATCTTGATGAATAGGTCGACCAGGAATAAAGTAGGGGGAGATAAGGCCAAATACAGATCAAATACCTATATTATTTTATTCATTCTTTGTTCATTTTGGGACCTATTTTTGGTTCCACTTTTTACACAAATAAAGAAACTTTGTACATGAAAGTTGTAGATAATAAAATAAAGAAAAATATAAAATTGATTTCACAGAAAAACAATGTACAGATAAAAAGTTATGGTCTGAATAAGAATCCAAAATCCCAACTTCCCAGACCCGTATCTCACAACTGACAACTCCAAATGTAGCATACTCACTTTAATTGTATATAGAATAAAATAATCTATCCAATGGTGGTGGTTTCGCATTTGGCGGAGCTACGGTTTGAAAGTTGAGTTTTGGACCCACCTTGTATACTTGTACAGATTAAAATATTCAATTTATTATTTATTCATTATTTCTATATTTTTTATATTTTTATAATTATGTAAATACTACTTATAATATATATGTGCATTAAAATTAGAATAAAAATGCAAAGAAAATACAAAAAAAATACTTGTATAAGAACACATAGGTATACTGCCTATACCTATACATGTACAAAATACTCTTATATTTTATTAAATATACAAAATAAATCAGAAAAATAAAATAAAAATATATTTGTGTACATAAAAGTGTCTTATAATTTTAGAAAATAATAAATAAGAATAGTGAAATTAAAATACATAAATTAAAAATTAAATACTTAAACACATAGGTATTATACCTATATAGGGTTAAAAGTAAACTTATAAAAATATACTTCATAAAATAAATTAAAAATCATAATAAAATACTACATAAAATAACGAATATTTTTTATTTTATAATCATTAATTAATTCACCCTTTTTCTATTTTTTAATTGAATTTTCAAAATAATTATCAGGGTTTTTCCTGGTTGGTCCACGTGGACCAACCCAGGAGGCGTCAACAGTTGACTTCGGTCAACTGGACGCCCTACCCTCTGTAGCCCTTGTCAGGCCTGGTTTTGACCGCTTTTGGCGTATTTTTCTAGGCCGAGACTTGCACCATTTTGCCTCGATTCCTTCTGCATTTCTCTTCCTTGTTCATCCACCTAGCCCGCTGTGTAATTACCTCAGGCCATGGATCATCGTAGTGCTCAAGGCACCTTGATCTTTTGGAGCATCTCGGTCAGGGGTCAACCCAGATATAACGACCCCCCATTTTTCATTTTGACTTTGAACACTCTCTGGTCCACCCCTCGCGCCTAATCCTATCTCCAGAGCTTCCTGGAGGTGACAGCTCCACCGCGAAGCCATCAGCCAAGGCAGCCGAGGTCGGAGGTGCTTCCACCACCTCCCGCGAGTACGCCGGTTGAGGTATCCTTCTTCCCTCTGGCCCCGGCCATTGAGGGTTCACCCCGCCTTTTTGTTTATTCCATTTTGTTCCTGTCAGCTTAAGCATGAAAAACCCTCAAAAAACTTGAAGTTCCATCGATCATCTCGCCAAATCAAGCACTTTGGCCGGAACGCACCTCCGACCAAGCACCCCCATCTCGATCCACGAGTCCCCACGACCATCCAAGGGTCCAGGCAGTTTGCCCTGGACCCTTTGACCATTTTGCAGGTCAAAGCTGAAGTGAAGACATCTGGAGCTCGAGTTTTGAGCTCGCCGGAGCCAACGCAGCCTCACAGCTCCGCCAGCCCCCAGCGAGCACCACGGCCACCGCCGTGGCTTTTTGACGACTCCAGGAGGTAGACGAAGACCCCAGGATGCTCCAGCCGCATTTTGAAGCCAAGAAGACCGTCGGCGACGGAGCGTGACCTCAGAGAACTTCGGCTCGCCGGAGTTCATCGTGGTTCTTGCTCCGACCTTCGCAACCGTTGGATCGAGGCGGAGTCCCAGATCGCGCATCGACTGTTAGATCATCTGAGCCCAGCCGCCATTGGATCTCATTCTGAGATCTAATCTCAGACGTCGAAGCGAAGCGTCATCGGCCGTCCAGAAGGCGCCACGTGTTTAAGTGGCTCTCCATCCGCCGTTAGATCGCGCGCCGAGGGTATTTTGCATCTACACCCCTCGCGCATTTTATATTTATAGTTTAATCGTTAAACTTTCATCTGCAGTATAATATTTTTGTAATATTTGCAATTAGAACCCTGTAGTTTTCTTATTTGCAACTAGGTCCCCTGCCACGTCACCTCACGTGACCAGTTCACGTGAGGCGTGGGCATTTTGCAAGGGTACCTTCAACCTTTGGTGTATTTTGTTTTAGTACCAAAACTTTCATATCACGTGTTATATTTTTTTTGGAAAAAATTGCGTGTAAGCCCCCAGGTTCTTGGATAATTACATTTTGGTCCTCGCCAGGTGGGTCATTTACACCGATACTCAAGCGGGTTTTGTAATTGTTGTTTGACCCTAAAAGTTGAATATTTAGTTTAAATTTTGTGGAAAATTGCATGTGAGCCCCTGGATGTTTGAGAAATTGCAAATATACCCCTGCCAGACCTGTTAATTGTTTGGATGCTTGTTGTAATTATTTAAATTATTTTTTTAAGTCCAAAAATTCCATAAAAATAGGGTTTAGCTCCTAGATACTTGTATTTTGACGCCCTAATTTTAGTTTTTGATTTTATTTTATTTTTATATTTTATTAAAATAAAAACATGCTGTTTATTCACTGTTTAGCTTAGAAAATGCCAAAAAATATTAAAACACTTCGAAAAATTTCAAAAAAATTCCCTAGTGTCTATTTTACCATATTTTAGTGTCAGTCCAAAGTCATTAAAAATCTCAAAAGAAATACACTAAAAATTTAAAAACACTCAAAATTTTCAAAACAATATATAAAATCAAAGAAAAATCCAAAATCACAAACTCAGTTTCTGTTTGTCCTATATTTTGTTCTTTTTATTTGAAAAATAGTTTGCAAAAAATTTTGTGGCTGTTATCTACTTTTAATCCCATTTTACTCACAGCCAGCACAATTTTCATTGTTTTCTCCTATTTCAGTATTTAAAAATACCAACAACATTTGAAAAATTCCCAAAAAATCACAAAAACAGTAAAAAATCCTAAAAATATCAAAAACATTTTATTTCTGAATTTTTGATTATTTTTGCATATTTTCATAATTACTTCATCTTGTCTTTTATTACATTGCTTTTAAATTCCAATATTGAAAAAAGAAAAAAAGTATAAAATATAAAATTATAAAAATCAGAAAATTAAAAAGCAAAATATAAAATTAAAAATTAAAATAAAAAATAAAAATTAAAAACCACAAAAAAATTATCTTTTGCTTGCTTGCTTAGTGTAGACACTTGACACACACATTCACTTGAGCTCAATTGTTTGAATTACCCTGTTTGCTCCCTGTGTTCGAACTCTCTGCATACTTGCCCTTTACATCATTTGTGCAGAGTTAAAAATAAATTTTAACTCCACATTATTTCTAATTTATTGATCTTTAGTGTGGGTTAATTGTTGACTTTAGTCCAGAGTTCAGTGTGAGTCGTCACAGCGACGGTTGTCTCCGCCTTGTGTGAGACACCACTTTTAGACTCCGTGAATTTTGGCTAAATCAGGTGCCCAAGACAAGAATCAAAACTGTCACCATAGACTGAGAAGTCATCCATGAACACCTCGAGAAAACTACCTTCCATCTCAGCGAAAACTGCTAGCAAGCATCTCTGGAATGGCGCAGGTGCGTTGCATAATCCAAAGGGCATTCTCCTGAAGGCGTAGGTGCCGAACGGGCAAGTGAAGGTAGTCTTCTCTTGATCTTCAGGAGTGATTGCCACCTGGTTATACCCGGAATACCCATCCAAAAAGCAGAAGAACTCCTTGCCTGCTAGTCTTTCCAAAACTTGATCAATGAATGGCAAGGGGAAGTGGTCCTTCTTAGTTGCTGCATTAAGACGGCGGTAGTCAACACACACCCGCCAAGATGTTGGTACCCGAGTGGATATTGGTACACGGCAACGGCACCATCTGATGAAAGGGAAAACCAAGGGTTGTATTAATCCACAAGACGGATCAATAGTCGATGCGGTGACCGCTCAATAAATCCCAATAACTCAGCAATTAACCCACAATCAGAATAAAAAAATTAAGTCCCAAAAATGTGAATTAAAATTTATTAACTCTACCATAATGATGCATAGTGCGTAAGTATGTAGAGGTCGAAGGACAGAGAGCAAAAACTGGTAGCTTGCAATTAATCATATACAAGCGAGTCATGTATGTACACAAGTCTTTTTGTTGGTTTTTTTAATTTTATATTTTTTATTTGATTTTTGGTTTTATAATTTTTCTTTGATTTTTAATTTTAATAAATTTTTTATATCTTATGTTTTTATATTTTTTTAAAAGTAAGATACAAAGCCATATAGAATATATAATAAAAGAGAGATAAAAGAGAGATGAAAATAAGGGAAAATACTCAAAATACAGTAAATAAAATATTTTGTAATTTTTATATTTTTCTATTTTTTGTGATTTTTCTAGATTTTTCCTAATTTTTTGGTATTTTTAAAGTCAAAAATACGATTAAATAGTGTAACAAAGTGCTGATCGAAATTAAAATGAGGATGAAAAATATCAAATAGTGTCAAAATTTAATCAACTTAATTTTAAAATAAAGATAATAAAATATAGAAAATTTAGAAATAGATATTGTATTTTTATGATTTTTCTAGGATTTTTAATATTGTTTTGAAGTTTTTTGGGGTTTTCTAGTTTTTAGGAGTTTTGTTTTATATTTTTAGTGATTTTTGGACGAAGATCAAACACACTAAAAGACACAAAATATATTTTTTTGGGAAATTTTCAAGAACTTTTTTCTAGGATTTTCTAATGCAAACAATAGCAAAAATGCATGTTTTTGAAATTTTATAAATATGAAAATGCAATAAAATGCAAAATAAAAATATGGTGTGATAATATAATGCAATAGGAATCTATAGTATTTTTTAGTGATTTTCGGAATTTTATATATACATGCAATAAATAGGGAAAGCA
The DNA here is from genome assembly GCA_037367405.1 of Ottelia alismoides. Lineage (NCBI taxonomy): Eukaryota > Viridiplantae > Streptophyta > Magnoliopsida > Alismatales > Hydrocharitaceae > Ottelia > Ottelia alismoides. The sequence continues at coordinate 810,706 of JAZKJV010008246.1, read as the reverse complement.
AAAAGAAATTCCAACCGTAACAGCGGTATTTTTCCAAATAATATAAAGCCCAGGGGGTCCTGTGCAAATTTACCAAAATTTTTGAACGTTAACATGAAGTTTCAGGACCAAATACATATTTCAAAACCCGCCATGGGACCCTTGCAATTTTACCTATCACGTGGGACTACACGTGATTCACACACGCAGGGACCAAAACGTAATTTCATAAAGTACAGGTGTCCATGTGCAAATTCCACAAAAATATAACACTGTAAATTTTATTTAATGGACCTTTATGAAATACAAATACATACAGGGGTTCCAGTGTAATTTTTTCAAACCCATCTGGAACCGCACGTGAATTGATGTGGATTGGACCTAAATGTAAATATAAGAAACCTAGGGGTCATTTTACAAAATATCTACTTTATTTTAAACGTTACATAATATTTATGGGACTAAATGATAAATACAAAAAAGCAGGGGCTAAAGGTGTAAATTACCCCTCTTAGGCATTGATGGACGGCTGATGCCTTCTCACTTATACACGTGGCATCCATGAGACGGTCGATGACGTTTTGAGGTCGGATGCACGAGACTAGATCTCCTGCTGAGATCTGACGGCTCTGGTGCTTGGCATCTGACGGCTGCTGCTACGCCTGGGATCTCCATCTTGATCGGACGGTGATGGAGCAAGGTGGAAGAACAGGGACTAAGCTCGCGTGCGGCGAGCTTAGATCGTAAATGGCCGACGCCTCTGGCCTCCTCCGTCACCTCCGGTGGTCTCTACACGTGCCTGAAAGGTCCCCGCATCTACTGATGGTCTCCGCTTGGCTCCTGGAGGTCCCAATTGGTCAGGCGAGCTTGAGGAAGGGGGAGACCTCCAAGAACCTCTCCTAGGAATCAATCAAGCTGAAGAGGGCTCCTTTTCAGTCAAGGCCTGCACAGGAAGAACAAGCGGCTCGAGGGCTTCACCCTCGACCTGAGATTTGAAGCTTTTACGCAAAATGAAGGTGGGCGGTGAGGTTCCGGCGAGCGGCGGAGATGAACCTTGACTCGCGAAGCCACGAGGGCTTCGGTTGATCTGGGGCATGCGGAGGATGGAGAATGCGATAAGGAACGATATGGGGGAGGTACGAGAGTCGGAGAATGACTGGAACGTTCGGGAGTCGTCGTCGGAGCGGAGCTCCGGCGAACTATGACTCGACCGATTCATGGCGATTTACTTAGCTAAAAACTAAACTAAATGCGGGACATAAATGCTGGAATAAAAATCTACCTAATAAAGCAATAAAAGGTGCTCTGATACCTGGTGGGAACCAGGGAGCGTGGCATCACCAGAGCTCTATCGTGGGTGCAGCTCCCACCTCCTCCGACCGATTCAAGGCGCTAAGAGGACCCTCCTGTCACAAGGAAGCTCCTAGGATGGAATACGAGGAAGGGAGAAGGGTAGAATTGACCAAATTTGCAAAGGAGGGGGAGCTGGTTTATTTATAAGCATTTCAGGGCAACCTTATTAACCCGATATTAACGATTGATCTAGTGTATGTACAATCGATCCAAGGTGTTGGCGTGTATGTACAAAGTACCGGGAACAATTCTTGTGAATGAAGCGAGTTCGATCGATGGATGAGACACCCATGAAAAATGCAAGAAAACCGGGGATTCAACAGGTCTGACGACTCATAGCAGCAAATGGGACAGTTGACCAGAGGTCAACGAAGGCCGCACTCGGATTGGTCCACATAGGCCGTTAAAGGACAAAACATAGGGTTTTATTCGAAAATATACAATTTAAAATAGTAATTGATTTTATTATTTTTCGAGTAAAAAATAAAAAATGTTTATTAATTTATGTAGTATTTTAATATGATTTTTATTTATTGTTTTGGCTTGATTTATTAGTAGTTAATTTATATGAGTGTATTTATAGGTATATTTACCTGTGTTTTGTGTATTTTTACTTTTATTTTGTATATTTTATTTTATTATTTCATTTTCTTATGTTATATATTTATAAATTATTTTTGTGAGTATAAATATATTTTTATTTGATTTTTATGAGTTTATTTGCACATTTAAATAAATAGATATATGAATTGTATAGGTATGGGTATAGGTATTTTGCATATGTTTTGTATACTTCCTTTTATTTTAATGTATTTTAATGAGTTTTATTTTTGTTTTATATTTTTAATAGAATATAAATGATATTGATAATATTCTAAAAATATTAAAGAATAAAATAATTAGAGAATATAATTCCCATTTATTTATATACATATAGGTGTTTCATCTATGTTTTTAAATAACTTTATTTTATTTTTCATTTTCTTGTTAGTTTGTTTTTGATTTTGATGTACACATATATTGTAGATATTGTTTAAAAAAATATAAAATATGAATTTGTAAAAATAAGAAGTAATTAATAAATTGAATATTTTAATAGGTATTATGTACAATAGGGGCCCAAAACCTATCTTTTGCACAGTAACTCCAAAATATATAAAACCATCACCATTAAATAGCTCATGAAAAGTTATATACCATTAGAGGTGATTTTGCTATGTTTTGAGTTTGTATTTGGAAGATATAGGTCTATGAAGTTTGGTTTCTAGCCTTTTATTCTGGGTATAAAATGTACATTGTATATTATTTTTGTACAAACTCAATTTTGTATTTTTATTTACATTATTATCTACAACTTTTATGTACAAAATTTCTTTATTTGATGAATAAATAATTAGATACAAAATAGTTGTCAAAAATGCATAGATCAAGAATGAAATATTTATTGTATTTTTTGCCCTTATCTCCGCCTACATTATTCCTTGTCGACCAATTCCATTCTAGACTTCGTCTCGGGGTTAGGGTCACAAAATATTTGTAATATTTTATTCCTTTTTCTTTTCTTCTCTTTATTCAATAATTTTGGCATTAAAAACTTTATTTTATGTGCAAGATATACAAAAAATAATAAATGCTATTATAGACAAATTAATCTCATTTACATGCATTAGCTAACGTTTTCAAGGCCAAAATGATAGAATAAAGGTGATGAAATGGAGATTCATCAGGATCCTAATGTATAAAAATTTCGAGAAAATCAAGACCAAAAATATAATTAAACACATTCCTCACATTATAAATACTTTACCTATTTTATTTTTCATCAAGAAAATTAAAAAACAAATCACTTCTTTTGTAAAAGTTGTTCTCAAAATATATATTATTTTATAAAAATAACAGAAGAATAATTTGTCCTAAAAAAATATTATAATAGACTGGAAAAGCCGCAAAATCCAACTTCCGAGGTTCAAAACTATTTATAGAAAACTCCAAACAGACCAAACTCACCTTTAAACTTCGTTTTATACTTAATACTATTTATTAAAAATATCAAAAAAAATATTAGAATAAGAAGGGTGAGTTTTGGCATTAGGGACTCGTTGTCTATATGTAGTATATGTAGAAATTCCCAGATTTTTAATTAATTAATCGTAAATCCGATTAACTTAATTTCTTCTCTAAAATCCTCTAAAAATGTATATAAAATATGAAAATATAACTTAAATCAAAATGCCAATAAACCCGAAGCTTCGAAGCCACTACATAAATTCTCCGGACCTAATAACCCGGCCATAGGACTCCGAATTGGGCAAACTCAGTTTAAAATTCATATTATTCAATTATCTACAAAATGACACTGATTTCTCTAAAATTGGAGTTAGTATGAAAATATGGGTTTCGGGACCGTATTGGAATAATGTACAATGTACTATTATTGATTATTATTTAATATATATGTTATTTATTATATAATATATTAAATTTTTATTAAATAAATTAAAGTAAATTAAAATTATTTAATTAATTTGTTCATTTGTTTAATTAATTTATTATTTAATTACTAAATATTACTTAATTAGTCATTAAGTTGGTTAATTAATTACTTAATTATATTTAATTATTTAAAAAATTACATATTTAACCCTTTAATAATTCCTTAAATTAATACAAATAATAAATTATTTAATTATTTAATTTTGATTTTGATTTTTTTCCTCTCTTCTGCGCACCCTCTTCCCTACGCCCGCACATTCTCCCCCATCGCGCCTCTTTCTCTATGTCGCACCTCCTCCCTTTCTCCTTCTCCGGCTTTCTACTCCCACGACACCGGCCATTAGGTCGTTCTTCTAACAGTCACAGTGACCGAACTAGCACGTCGGTGATGCCATCGCTAGGCTTGGGCTCCACGCAACTCCAACCCTACTTATAGCCATCCACCCCACTCGCCAGGGGATCCGGCATTAATCCTTCATTTCATCGAGTTCCAACAGAGGGAGAGATGAAAGGAGTGACAGACTTCCGCCATCGAGTAAGGAAGCAGAGGTTGGCGAGATCACCAATCGGCGTCGCAGATCTTCTCCGCCGCATGCAGAGCCCCCACGATATCTACCATTGCGTAGAGGCTACGACATCCGGAGCACCTGCACCGCTTTACAGGCTACTACCTTCACCATCCTAGTTAGAATCAATCACTCCATCCGCTTCTAGGTTGGCATCTTCTCTACTTTATTTTTTTCTTATTATCGATCATTCCTCCTTCCTTCGATCTCTCATCTCATCGCTCTTTCTCTTCTCCTTTCAAGCCTTCTCTTCTCAATTCCTTCATTCCTTTTTCTATTTCGATCGACTTTCATTTCACTGGATTTCACCTGATCTCCACCTTCACTCTCGACGAGCATCACGCATAGCAACTGCTCGCCATCCACTTTGCACGTACCGGCAACAACCTTTCAGGATCGCTTTGCTGCCGCCTTCCTCATCAAGCGGCAACAACAACACTTGGCCATCAACTTTTATCATGAGCTCTATCATCGAGCATCTCCATTCTGAAACCACCGCTGTAGAGGATCGCATTCTCCATCGTCGAGAACAGATCTGTCGTCCTTATCAATTTGGGGCTTTTGCTTCGAGCCATCAGATTCCAATCCAACGGTTCCGAATGAGCACTGCCCCTTCGCTGAAGCCTATGTCCCTCATGTGAACATGCACATATTCTTGGGCTAATTGCATAATACTCCTTGATATTTTATCTTTTACATACCGATCCTGGAAGCTTGAGACATGTGCTTGGCATGCGGATTATTGGAGATTTTTAGATCATCGCGAAACTTCGTGAATTGACGGAAAAGACCAGGCGGAGGAACCATCACGCGCAAAACACGTGAAGACTAGTGAACATTGTGCAAATACCCCGGTACTTTTGATTTTCACAAATAGGTCCAGGATGCTTCCACCACGTGATCTGTGCGCGCCTCATTAGGCATTTTATGCACCGCATCCCCATGTTTCTGATTTTTCACACGCAGCCCCCAAAGTTCTTGCGTATTGCATCCATACCATCTCATGTATATAATCCTTATACTATATTGCATAATTAATAAATAACGTACAAAGATATATAAAATATAATAAAAAATCCAAAAATACCCTGTAATATATTGTATACAATACTAAGTAGTATTTTGCAAAATAAAAAGATTTTAAATCTCTAATAAGTCATTTAAATATACCAAAAAAATAACAAACTTTAAAAATAAAAAAAATATAAAAATATCTCTAAAAATCTAACAAAATTATATATAGAATATTTCACAATATTTTACATTTTAAATAAAAAAGAAAATAAAAAAATTGAATAATAAAACCAATACAAAAATACAAAATTCATTAAAATTTCAATAATTCATAACTAAGTAAATAAAAATCATCAAAAAGCGTACAATATATCATTTTAAGATAATTTCACCTACTGTCTGATAAAAGTAAAAAAATTCATCCAATTTTCAATTTTAAAAAGAAAAAATAAAAATCTGTTTCTATACAAACATAATTTTCAACATCTAAAATATTCCAAAATTCATGAAAATTGATTAAACCTTATGAATCTCCATAAAAATAGAAAATAAATTAAAACATAAAAATAATAAAATAAAAGTCAAATAAAAAGTTACAAAACAATTTCTAAAATAATAAAAAATATGAAATACTTAAAAATCACAAAACAATATAAAATTCATAAAAATTTAATTATAAAATCTAGAAAAATACCATAAAAATAAAATAAAAATTAGGAAACCTTTTCCCTTAGATTTTCTATAGTTTAACCCTAGTTTCCAATAGTTTGCCTCCCTGAGATCGACATTCCCGTGCTTTTACTACACATCAAAGTTTAGGAGTATAAATAAAATAAAATAAGAAGATTAACTCAAAATTAATATTTTCTGGTAAAATTCGACCAATCACCACAAGACGGTTGTTTGTCTTTTTAGACAACACGATCAGTCGTGTTTTTCAGATGGCGTCGTTGCTAGGGAGGCAACGCTAATGTAGATCATAGACTTAGGCTTAGGATTTACTCTTTGCCATTTTATTTCCTAACCTTACGACTTTTTGTTACTGATTTACGCAGTATAGATTGAAAAGTGCGAGACAGAACCACAAAGCCCATTAGTTGTATTTTTCTGTAATAAAAATATAAAACATTGTTCATAGGAAGGGACCCCTTTAGGGCTTCCCGACTTGTACCTCCCTCCCTTCTTCTCAGGGTCTATTTCACCGAGTGTCGTGCACTTGGGGGAGCAGGGCACACACTGTGGTTTTCTCGCTTCACGTTTCTCTCGACGGTTTTCCGCAACTTTTTCCAGGATAGGTGCTTGTTAGGATTTCTTGATTTTTCCCATCTCTATGCAACCATAGTGTGCTTGCTTAGGTTGAATCACCTAGTTGCTTGTGTACTTAGGATAAAAACCCAAAAAAGACAGAAACATGTTAGACATTGATTGAAAATACTCAAAAAAAGTGATAATCGAAAATAAAACAGGGACTGTTAATTTATCTGACCCTAAAATGAAACGTAAGGACTCCACATGATATGGGAGAGCAATCCCTAGCAAATGAATTATAGGAACTCTCCAGATATGTGAATGAGAGACGACCCTTAAGGTAGAGCCAGAGTCTGTACTTCTTTCGAAGTACTACTTAGTTCATACTTTTAATCACTTAATCTTCAGCGGGGACTCTCGGGTAGCTGGAAACGGTCTATGTTTCCTTAGCAGAGTGGACGGTTTAAAGGACACAATGGTAGCATGGCCCTCAAATAACACGGGTAGCTGAAAAACGGTCCGTACTTACTCCCATAATGGCTGAGAATAGGTGATTTCTTGTAAGAACTCAGGACGGTATTTCGGGGAAGTTTTGGGCAACTATCAGCTCACGATAATCTGTGAGAAGACTTGTCTGCAAAATAACCCAAAAACTGGCAAGATAAACAACCATACATTTATGGTCATCATCGGGTTAAGTTGGTGAATTCGAGGTTTGTTTTGCATTTGACTTGGGATGTGAGTCCTTTCTATCTGAGATCTTGATCAACCATTATCTCAACAAGATGATGGGTAGGCGATCGCATCAGTCTACTCTGATTGATCCACTCTCTCGCGCACCTGCCCATTCATCCATATCAGTTCGGGATGTCTCTCTTCCCAAACTAAAATCTACTCGAGTTGCTAGTTCGAAGCGTGACTCTAACCCTGGAAGCTCATCTTCGATTTCTTCTTCTTCCCATTCTCCCTCATCATCACCTCCTTTTCAAGGAAACCATCAGCAGGTTACATATTAACCTAGCCGAGCGTAATCTAGATTCTTTATCTTTTCCAGAAGACATGGTTGGAAAGGGACCGCAGACCACCTCAGTTGTCATATATCAGGCTGCGATCAATAGTAGTCTACTTGCTTCCCTCGAGACTATGCATAATCAGATTCGGGAGCAAGGTAGGCTAATGAATGATGTCAGAGACGAGCTGACTCAGCTGAGAGAATAAAGGGATATGCTGACAACCCAGGAGTTGAGGAACCTGAGCTACCTTATGGAGCATAGAGGTTGTCGCTTGGTCTGAATTGAACAATGCAGCAGCTCTACAACCTTGGAGCTACTACTCATATGTGGACCCATCTCCCGATCATTCATGGAAGCTTTGAGCTTAGGCCTCAGACAATCCAATTGCTGCCCAAGTTTCACGAGCTTTCTACTGAGAAACTGCATCTGCACCTCCAGGAATTTGAGCTAATCTGCAGTACGGTGCACGATGCACATGTCAACAAGGACACGATAAAATTGATCGCCTTTCCTTTCTCACTCGTAAACAGAGAAGCCTACTGGTTGAAACATTTAGGGGGATATGTTTTTATGTGGGGGCAGCTATGGATAACATATCTGAACAAGTATTACCCACTCGATCGAACGAACGCTACTAGGGCCATGATCAGTAATTTCACCATGATCAGGAATGAGAAGTTCCACGAGGAATGGGATCGTTTTCGAGACCTCATTGATTGGTGTCCCCATCATGAAATCTCAAAGTCAACTCTTGTACAGAATTTATTCAGTGGGCTGACACCGAAGTTACGGGGACTAGTGAACGCATCTTGTGATGGATCATATTTTTCGATACATGAGGACCAGTATGGGCCATTTATGAGAAAATGGCAGAGAACTACACCACGATGTCCCATACTCGGGTCTATAATTAGACGAATCAACCTACATATCACCAGCACTCTCGAGGGGCACAAATCGAAGGGAATTCTTCTTTTATTGTCTCGACACCTAGTGAATCTTCGTCAGCTAAATTGGGGATTATTTGTCAAAAGTTGGATCGTACGGAAATAAATGAGAAGAAGTGCCAGAATTTAGACAAGCTCGATAAGATTGACGATCCTGAGAGATGTCTTAGTGATCTGAAGACACATATTATGTGTCTTTAAGAGATACAACATATTCCAATAAGTCTTCCAGATCAGGGCTGACTCAGAAAGCCGAGACCGAGGCATACTTCTGAGGCCTCCAATTCAACACATTTACCATGTGCACTCTGAGCCGACTCACCAGTCTTCGGCGTATCCACAACACAAGCAAACATCATCATATGACACTCAGATAGTGTTATATCAGAGCGATCAGCCATTGGCATCGATGCCCCTAGTTTACTTTGAGATGCCTGAGCCATTAACCGGGGTCAATGGGATATGGTAGCAACTAGGGATCCGTCGCGATCACCTTGGTTTCCGTTGGTCTATAGGAGGTACCTTGTCCCAGTAGACTCTGCAAGCACCGATGAGGCACACTAGAGAACAACAGCAGCATTCCAGTCCTCGTACGTATAAGAACTCTCAGTGGAGGTAGAGTTCATATCCTTCTCTGTATCAGTAGAATTATCCCCTACAACATCCATCTTAGCAGCCTCAATACCATCAAGGTGACTCATCCGGGTCACATGGACCATTCCATGATAACCCAACATTAGAATATCTCGCAAATCTAATCACTGGCCAACAGGTAGCATTTTGGAGAGAAATAATGAGTTCAAAACTCATGTCACGGATCTGGTTAAGGAAAGTCTGCCTTGCCTGCTCAAATAGAACCGAATTCAAATATTTTGAAGTAAAAGACAGAGCAATTAGATTTGACCGAGCCCATCCTCCAGTCACAGGTATTTTTAGACGATTATCTTTACTATGATGACGTTGATTTCATTTCTCTTAGGAGTTGTAGGATTCCAGTAGGCAGAGACTCAATTAGGCTCGGTGAGGATATACTTGAGGATACAAGCGAGCATGTTTAAGGTGTTGACGACAGCGCTAAAGTCTCCTATCCTTTTGATGATGAAGATGGTGGTGCTAAAGTCGCCAAGTCTGAAGAGCAACCAGAGCTGAACACTGATACAACTGCCTTATCTTTCTTTGTGTATAGTGGTCATGAGAGAAAACCAAAAAAAATGTACAAAAGAGAAGAACTCAAAAGAGAAATAAAAAGATAGTTGATCAATCTCTATCTTTTTATGATGGATCACAAAAAGCAAGTCCCTGTATTGCAGAAACATTTCCTCCCTTTTCTTTTGATCCTTTATTGTACAGACTAACCAGGAGGATGTACAGATTCCTTTTCCCAAAGCACTCTGCTAAAGAAAAGGCGATAAAAAAGAAAACATAAAAAAGATTCAATGAATGATCTGACAACAGAGATGATTGACAAGTTCATAGTCCAACTCACTCTTTCGGAAGCCTTGGTACACACCCCTCTACTTTAGAAAGGCTTAAAAGAATGAACCATAGTCCGCAGAAAAAAAGGCAGCGCACCCATTGTTTAGAAATCCATGTGCTGACGAAGAAAACATGCCATGCAATTCAGAACAGTCTCTCGGCCAAGAGATCAGGCACGGGAGCTCCGCATGTCAGATGCGAGATCCTCGATCAGACTTTTGATCGTACTTTATTAGATAGCAGATCTTCGATTAATCTTCTTCCTTCTTCCTTACTCGATAAGTACAAGTTTGGACCTCTTTGACCAAGTCGAACGGTCTTGCAGATTGCTGATAGATCAGTCAAGAGTGAAGGATATGGTTTAATCCTCAAGCGCATCACGGAAGCGTGAGCGTCGTATCGAATACGACGAAGAACGACTAGTCGTACTAGTTGTTCTGTGCAGCGGAATTTAAATTTTTTCATGCGATGAAACCACATGATCTAAGAACGATTCTCGGATTGTTTAATCTAGAACCACAACAAGTATAAAGGAATACCTCTTGAAGAATGGTTGATCGAGTCTCTACGAAAAGAGACCTCCTGTCTCAAGTCCTATCATCGGAGAAGACACTTGCGAGCGTAGGGATGAGTCACGTGATCCTCGCAATCCAATGAGTTGATCCAAGCACAGTGAACTCCTGATCTCGTCGTATGAGATCGAACGTCTTCCTCGCAAGCATAGCACTCCAAAGAAGACGGAGAAGCTAAGAACATCGAGGCGGCGACGTGGTGGCGATGGCGATGACGTAGCTTTCCTCTAGGGTTTTGGTGGTCGGCCACCAAGGAGAGAGGGAAAGAGTTGACGTGTAGAATGAGAGAGAAGAGAGAGATGTGCTTCAAAAGCATAACCCTAGAGAACATGGTATGCCTCTCTATTTATAGGGTTTTGGGATCCATGGATCTCAATCCATTGGATATATAAAATCAATGGATGAGATTGATTTATGGTTAATCCAATGGTCAAGATTGTTGTTGGTAAAAGCCAACAACTAATAACTTAGATAAAATCAATTTTATTTGATAAATCAAATACAAATAATCCTAAATTAAATCAATCAAATAAAGGAGATAATCAACATGGAGATTGCATCTCACATGGAATATGGTGGACGACCCCAATTCTATATTGCACTTGGTAGTCGTCCACTTATTTCCAAGTGGAGGTAATCTCATGAAATCTCATGAGATTTCAAATCTCCATGGAAATCTCCATTATATAATCCAATAACTTTTGTTGTGATTTATTCTTCAAAAATAATTCATAATTAATTTTGAGAATATTGCAATCTTATCATTGGAAATTTGTGAATCACATTCACAACCCAAAACAAAATATAATTTACATTTTCAATTAATTACACAATGTGTATCCAATACACATCAATAATTAATTAACAAATATAAATTATAATTAGATCTCTCTAATACATTATAAATCACATTTATAATATATTCTTAATAATTGGATATTGCTATCCACATTATTATTATCCACATTAATTAAATCACATTTAATTATATTGGATAATTTCCACATACATCAAGATAATTAAATCACATTTAATTATCAATTTCTCAATGCTTATATATAATTCAACTATGGAATTATTCTTGAACACTTTCAAGAATAATGCGATTTCTCCGCAGATACTTGGAGATAAGGACAGGGCGATTGTATTGTTCCATGTATAGTGACTTGGATATTAAGATCACATCTCAAATCCATATCTCATGGACCTCCCAAAGATGCTTGCTTAAATCAAGGCAACAAACCTAATCTTCTCATTGCATCTGAATCTCATTCAGATCAATGTCCAATACATGGACTAAGATTAGGTCACTTCTCTACTGAGAGGAGTCACTAAAATCCAAACCTGTTTCATCACTCCCTCAGAATGGAAGCATCATGGTTATACAATCGTCTATGATCACATCACTCTCAGGTATTCCCAACACATGTACATCCTGCATACTGGAAGACATATGATCATCCAGAAGATATAGATCAATTTTACATGGCCATCTTCAGGGTTTGATCATCAAGTTTCTCAATCACGGTCATTGGGAATTGGTATAGATCATATGCTTTCCCAAAGCATATATCTTACCTTCAAATTCATGTCATGCTTCCAATGCATGACGACCATGCATGGAATTTGATCAGTCCCAATACCTCATGAGTGAGCTCATGTCTCCCTATTCACATGTGAACATGTATGATCCCTTCGAGAGATCGTATTACTCATATGTCCTTACATGCACACCAGCTCGTCGGTGTATAGAGCTTGGTTAGGTCATCAACCTATTGGTCTGCCTAATGTACACACTCAGACATATAGCAACACATCTGTCTCTGGTCAGAGGATGCATGCTTATATTGTGACAGTATTCAACATAGGTCTTTGCTTATCTCGATCTCATTAAGTTAACTCATTGACTCAACTAATCTAACACCTCCGAATCACTATTCTATGCATAGGATCTGCATCAAGAGGTCGGTCAGATATCAACCAAATGAGAAAGGATTTCCATCTCCTACTCGGGCTTGAGATCATCACTTAACAATCATTTGATGATGCTTGATGAGTCCTCTATCCAACTCCTTAGATACTCATCCAAGCATCAGCCTCTATGATTCAGTCAATGAATCAACAGCTGTATGATTATCAAGTAGGCCATGGTACATAACCCTTATTGTACAGAGGGACCTTATAGTGCATTCATTCATTCAATCTCAGAAAGGGAGTGAAAAACAATCAATAACTTTTATTGATAAATCATTTATTACAATAACATTTATTGCAGGAATGGTTCGCCTCAGGCTCACATTACTAACAATCTCCTACTAGCCCTCAGAACCATTTAGGAACAATCCTTAAACCCATACTCATTACATGCTGGTCGAAAACCTTCTATGTCAGAGGTTTGGTAAGAGGATCAGCAACGTTGTCGGCAGAGGCCACCTTGGTGATGATGATATCACCACATTTTTGAATCTCCAGAATGATGTGGTATTTTCTTTCATGTGCTTGATCTTTTGATGCCATCTGGGTTCCTTCGCCTGGGAAATGGCTCCCGTGTTATCGCAGAGTAACGGGATGGGAGTATCAGGGGAAACTATGTCAAGTTCCATGATGAACTTGCGCAACCACACCACCTCCTTTGTAGCATCTGATGTGGTAATGTACTCGGCTTCTGTTGTTGAATCTGTTGTAGTGTCCTGCTTCTTGCTTCTCCAGTTCACAGCACCACCGTTCAACAGGAATACAAACCCTGATGTTGACTTTCGATCATCAATATCTGATTGGAAGTCAGAATCTGTATATCCCAAGACTTGGAGATCACCATCTCCATTGACGAAGATGTAATCTTGAGTCCGTCTTAGATATCTGAATATGTTCTTTACCGCATTCCAGTGTTGCTCTCCGTAGCAGGATTGGTAATGAGTTACCACTCCCACTGCATGGCAGATATCTGGACTAGTACACATCATGGCATACATTAAGCTTCCTACAACTGATGCATAAGGGCATCTAGCCATGGATTTCTTTTCCTCGACAGTTTGAGAAGCCATCCCTTTAGACAGGTGGATACCATGCCTTAAGGGAAGGAAACCTTTCTTAGAACTATCCATATGGAATCATTCAATAATCTTTAAAATATATTCGTGTTATGATAATCCAAATATCCTCATTTCTCGGTTTCTGAACAACTTCAGGCCTAAGATGTAAGAGGCTTCTCCAAGATGTTTCATCTCAAAGCTATGGGATAGCCAAATCTTCACACTGGTCATCATCCCTGTATCATTCCCAATGATAAGGATGTCATCTACGTAAAGCACGACGAACATAATGGCGCTCCCACTAAGCTTCTTGTACACACATGGTTCATCAGGATTCTGCACGAAATCATAACTCTTTATGGTTTCATCAAATCTGATGTTCCAGCTACGAGAAGCTTGCTTGAGCCCATAGATGGATTTCTTCAGCTTGCATACTTTGCCATCCTCAGTTATGAAGCCATGGGGTAGCTCCATATAGATATCCTCCTCGAGGTATCCATTGAGGAAAGCCGTCTTGACATCCATCTGCCAGATGTCATAGTCAAGATATGCAACTATAGCAAGCAGTGCCCTGATGGATTTAAGCATAGACACAGGAGAGAATGTCTCATCATAGTCAATGCCTTCTCTATGTGTGTAGCCCTTTGCTAAGAGCCATGCCTTGAAAGTCTCTACTTTCCCATCAGGTCCCCTCTTTCTCTTGAAGATCCATTTACATCCAATGGGTTTTACCCCTTTAGGTGGATCCTCTAGGGTCCATACACCATTCTTATGCAAGTAGTCAATTTCTGACTTCATTTCTAGCATCGATCTATCCATGTCATGATCCGCGAGTGCTTCATAAAATGAAGTAGGATCATTGTCAGTCTCTCTTGACACATGGAATCCATACCTTTCAGGTGGTGCAACCACCCTCGAACTCCTTTGAAGAAGTATGTGTGTTTCATCTTTATTTATCTCTTCAGTTTCTGGTCCAGGAAGCTCAGAATCCTCAGGGGATTCAATGAGTTCCTCTACTTCATTTTGTCTTGACCTTTAAGGAAATCGCCCTCCAGAAATTTCACATCTCTAGAGACAAAGACCTTATGGGTCTCAGGGTCATAGAGCTGGTATCCAATACCATGTTTAACATACCCAATGAAGTAACACTCACGAGTGCAAGATTCTAGCTTACTTGCGTCCACGTTCACAGCATGAACCAAGCAACCCCAAACCCTCAAGTAATTAACACTAGGTTGGTCCCATACCAGAGCTCATGAGGAGTCTTCGGTACAAATTTGCTAGGAATCTTATTCAGGATATATATTACAATCTCTACTTCATATCCCCAGAAACTAAGTGGTAAATGTGCTTTGCTCATCATTGAACGGACCATATCCATGATACTCTTGCCGTGTCTTTCAGCAACACCATTAAGTTGGGGAGTTCCAGGAGGAGTGAGATTGGAGACAATGCCATTCACTTTAAGATATTCCATGAATTCATCTGAGAGGTACTCACCACCTCAATCAGATCGAATCCGTTTAATTTTCCTAACGGTTTGGTTCTCAACCAAAGCCTTGAATTCTTTGAACTTTTTAAAGGTTTCAGATTTATGACGTAATAGGAAGATAAACCCGTATCACGAATGGTCATCAATAAACGTAAAATAATATCGATATCCATTTCGAGTCACGGTACTGAAGGGACCACATACATTGGTATGTATTAGGTCAATAATACCTTCGCATCTTCTAACCTTGTTACGAAAAGGCATCCTAGTCATTCTACCTCGAATACAATGTTCACAGGTAGGCAAAGATTGAACCTGTAGAAAATCTAAAGGTCCATCCTTTATCAATATGTTCATCCCATCAACAGATAAATAACCAAGCCTTTGATGCCAAATCATATTCGAATGATTTTTACTCTCCTTGGATCTTTTAAGATTTTTATCAGTGGTTGTAACATTCATGACATGATCATTAATGCACAATTTATAGAGTCCACCAGAAGTCAAAACACCATCCGCATCATAATGATTTGTGACTAATTTTTTACAGAATAGGAATGAATACCCACTTCTAACTAATTTAGATACAGATATCAAATTCCTTCTGACTTCAGGTACGTAAAGACACTCTTTAAGTTCTAGGACTCTACCACTAGATAATAATAGTCGACAGGTCCTGATGGTGACTGCTGCAACACTTGCATCAGATCCCATCTGGATGACTATCTCCCCTTCTTCCAGATTTTTAGTTTCCTGAAACAAATGCAACAAATTGCATACATGAACAGAAGCACCAGAATCAACAACCCAACTTCCTTCTCGTCCAATGAAAAAACTAATTTCAATGATGAAAGTAGATTTCATACCTGCTGGGGCTTTACCTTGGTCGACCAACTTCAGGTATTCCGGACAGTTACGCCTCCAGTGCCCCGGCTTCTTGCAGTGGTGATAGACGTCGATTTTCTTCGACGTTATTAGTGTGGATGCATTCGAAGATGAGCCAATGCCTTGACTCTTCTTCTTTCTCTTCTGGATCGGGCCCTTCCGAGAATCTTGCTTCCGACTGCGCTTCCCTCTGACCTGTGCAACCATTGCACTACCAACGGGACCATCTTTCTTCATTACATCTTCTGTAGTCTTTAATGCAACAAGAAGTTCAGCATTATTCAAGTCCAACTTCATGTGGAATGAAATCACAAAATTATTGAAAACATGGGCAATGATAAAAGAATGAAATCAGTTTGCATGTCTGCATCCATATTTTCCCCAAGAGTCTCTAGCTCAGACAAGTACCCAAACATTTTGAGTACATGTTCTCGGACTAAAGTTCCTTCCTGCATATTGCAGCGAACAAGTTCTTTCATAATATTGTAACGCTGAGTACAGTTAATGTCACCAAACATATCTTTCAGATTCTGCATAATTTCCTGGCATGTGCTCATCTCCGCATGTTGCTTCTAAAGAACATTGGAGGGAGAACCCAGGATATAGCATCTAGTCAAGATATGATCTTCATCATACTTGTCATTGTATTGCTTTTCTTCCTTCGATTTAGGGCTTTATTGCTTGTCTTCTGTGAGCACATAACTTATGCGTTCAGCTGAGAGAACAAGCTCCAAATTAAGGATCCATCCGAGAAAATCGGTCCGGTCAACTGGTTGATCTCCAAAAGACTACTTAGTGGGTTCATGGACTTCATTTTATGAAATTAAGAATACACTATATAAGAACATATAATCATACATCCAAATTTATGATATTTGGTTAAGGAATTTTAAATCAAATTGGTCTTGCTTTGCCAACTTTGAAAGTTTATTCCCTTAATCACTTTCAAAGTAAGAGATACACCTACCACTATATCTCAAGCAGGAACTGGGATCTCCTCTTTATCTTTGTCATATCCCAATAATATGAGAACCTATGACTCCAATAAAGAGAAGCGGGAACACATTCCACCTTGCAAGTCCAACTTGCATTTTCCAATTCGGTCTTTAACATCCATGCTCACCACCCCTAAGGTGATGTTGACCCGTCATTAATTGAACCAACCGTCAACAGGAATACAACTCGCTATGTGCAATCCGTTATCGCCCCAATAATATGAGGACCCGATATTGAGGTCACTACGCATACGTCCTTACTCTTTAGAGAAGCAATGAGCCCGATCCAAATGGATCATATACAAGAGCTATCACTTCGGACAGACATCTCCTACATACAATATCTGGCGACGAAACCTTTCGCCTTGACGGGAGACCATGGATGTCACTTATGTGATCCTCCACCACATATTCAAATTTTAATTAATTATTATGAATCACATTCATATTATTAATTCTTCCAAGAGATATACACATCTAAACATAATAGAGTGTTTTAATTGGATATAATTAACTGAATCACATTAAATTAATTTTCAGTCCAATTCAATCAATAAACTTGATTGTTTTTACTTGAATACATATATGGTATCATATCAAAGTACGTATTAATTCGAATTTTAATAATTAGAAAAATACATCTTGATTTCTCCGGCATTATCAAGTCCCTACCCGTTGTCATGACCAGTACCGACGAAAGTGGGACGGACTGCAACCGGTGTGACTCGCTACTCCAATGCTTCCTGACTAGACACCATATCCACCTCAGGAAAGGATAATGCCAAATAGATCAATATGTACTTGAGATGATCATCGATTCTTCAATCGAAATTATACCATATATTAATAATCAAAACATTTTTGATTATAAGGAAATTTACTATACAAATTCCCAATTCTATTCAAACAAGGAGATTAATGATTGTGTTTCCAAATATGATCTAGACCAAATCTAATCAATTTATTGGTTGAGGCCATGTCAATTAAGGAAATAATCATCACTAAATATTTCTCAAATATTTTTTATAATTATTTTCATGAAATTAACAATTAATTTCACTAATTGGCAATCACATGATTCTCGATTAGGAATGTAATTTCAGCAGTGACCCCTACTTACTAAAATTAACACATCTCTATCAATTTAAGTCCAAATTAGACAAAATCAATTTTCGAAGATTGCTAATTTGATTTAGGATAGAACTTAAGTAATATTTTATGCATTTCGAGGCATACCAAAACAGTAATTAACTCATTAATCATGTTAAGATTCGCAGTTCCTGCAACAGTGAATACATGTTCATTAAAACAACCATATCTCGAGCAAACAGAATCCAAATTACGTAAACTCAGATCCTATGATTTTCTTATTTAATGGGGAACAAAATCCAAGTGATTAATTCGTGTTTAAATATTTTAAACAGGGCCGAAATTATTCACTAAATAGTTGTGCGAAAATCAATTGCGACAAAAACTTTCGCGACCTTAACAAACCCAAGTCGTCCTAGGTTTGTGGATCGTATCCAAAACCTTCGACCTAAAGATCTGATAACACTTGAATGATATGGTTTAATCCTCAAGCGCATCACGGAAGCGTGAGCGCCGTATCGAATACGACGAAGAACGACTAGTCGAACTAGTTGTTCTGTGTAGCGGAATTTAAAAATTTTCATGCAATGAAACCACATGATCCAAGAATGATTCTCGGATCGTTTCATCTAGAACTACAACAAGTATAAAAGAATACCTCTTGAAGCGTGGTTGATCGAGTCTCTACAAAAAGAAACCACCTGTCTCAAGTCCGATCGTCGGAGAAGACACTTGCGAACACGGGGATGAGTGATGCGATCCTCGCAATCCAACGAGTTGATCCAAGCACGGTAAACTCCTGATCTCGTCGTACGAGATCGAACAACTTCTTCACGAGCGTATCACTCCAAAGAAGACGGAGAACTGAAGAACGTCGATGCAGCGGTGCGGTGGCGATGGCAACGACGTAGCTTTCCTCTAAGGTTTTGGTGGTCGGCCACCAAGGAGAGAGGGAAAGAGTTGACGTGTAGAATGAGAGAGAAGAGAGAGATGTGCTTCAAAAGCATAACCCTAGAGAGCATGGTATGCCGCTCTATTTATAGGATTTTGGGATCCATGGATCTCAATCCATTGGATATATAAAATCAATGGATGAGATTGATTTATGTTTAATCCACTGGTCAAGAATGTTGTTGGTAAAAGCTAACAACTAATAACATAATTTAGATCAAATATATTTGATAAATCAAATACAATTTAATCCTAAATTAAATCAATCAAATAAAGGAGATAATCAACATGGAGATTGCATCTCCCATGGAATATGGTGGACGGCCCCAATTCCATATTGGACTTGGTAGTCGTCCACTTATTTCCAAGTGGAGGCAATCTCATGAAATCTCATGAGATTTCAAATCTCCATGGAAATCTCCATTATATAATCCAATAACTTTTGTTGTGATTTATTCTTTAAAAATAATTCATAATTAATTTTGAGAATATTGCAATCTTGCCATTGGAAATTTGTTAATCACATTCACAACCCAAAACAAAATATAATTTACATTTTCAATTAATTACACAATGTGTATCCAATACACATTAATAATTAACTAACAAATATAAATTATAATTAGCTCTCTCTAATACATTATAAATCACATTTATAATATATTATGAATAATTGAATATTACTATCCACATTATTCTTATCCACAATAATTAAATCATATTTAATTATATTGGATAATTTCCACATACATCAAGATAATTAAATCACATTTAATTATCAATTTCTCAATGCTTAGATATAATTCAACTATAGAATTATTCTTGAACACTTTCAATAATAATGCGATTTCTCTGCAGATACTTGGAGATAAGGACAGGGCGATTGTATTGTTCCACATATAGTGACTTGGATATTGAGATCACATCTCAAATCCAGATCTCATGGGACTCCCATAGATGCTTGATTAAATCAAGGACGCAAACCTAATCTTCTCGTTGCATCTGAATCTCATTCAGATCTATGTCTAATACATGTACTAAGATTAGGTCACTTCTCTACTGAGAGGAGTCACTAAAATCCAAACCTGTTTCATCACTCCCTCGGAATGGAAGCAGCATGGTTATACAATCGTTTATGATCACATCTCCCTCAGGTATTCCCAACACCTGTACATCATGCATACTAGAAGATCTATGATCATCCTGAAGATTTAGATCAATTTTAAACTGCTATCTTAAGGGTTTGATTACCAAGTTTCTCAATCTTGGTCATTGGGAATTAGTATAAATCATATGCTTTCCCAAACCATATATCTTACCTTCAAATTCATGTCATACTTCCAAAGCATGACGACCATGCATGAAATTTGATCAGTCCCAGTACCTCATGAGTGAGCTCATGTCTCTTGGTTCACATGTGAACCTTTATGATCCCTTCAAGAGATCGTATTACTCATATATCCTTACATGCACACCAGCTCGCCGATGTATAGACCTTGGTTAGGTCATCAACCTATTGGTCTGCCAAATGTACACACTCAGACATATAGCAACACATCTATCTTTGGTCAGAGGATGCATGCCTATGCTGTGACAGTATTCACCATAGGTCTTTGGTTATCTCAATCTCGTTAAGTCAACCCATTGACTCAACTAATCTGACACCTCTGAATCATTATTCCTATGCAGAGGACATGCATCAAGAGGTCGGTCAGATATCAGCCAAATGAGAAAGAATTGTCATCTCCTACTCAGGCTGGAGATCATCACTTAACAATCCATTGATGATGCTTGATGAATCCTCTATCTAACTCCTTAGATATTCATCTAAGCATCAGCCTCTATGATTCAATCAATGAATCAACAGCTGTATGATTATCAAGTTGGCCAAGGTACATAACACTTATTGTATAGAGTGGCCTTATAGTGCATTCATTCATTGAATCTCAGAAAGGGAGTGAAAAACAATCAATAACTTTTATTGATAAATCATTTATTACAATAACATTTATTGCAGGAATGGTTCGCCTCGGGCTCACATTGCTAACAAAAAGGCCTAAGGGTTTAATCGAAGACGTTATCGTCACCATTCAGGGTTTGCAATTCCCTGTGGACAACGTCGTGTTGGGCATGGAGGTCCCTGAATGTGTTACCGATATCCCGATCATATTAGGATGACCTTTTCTGGCGACAGCAAAGGCCGTATCCAATTATGGTACCAAGAAGGTGTACTTTCGTGTCCAGGGTGAAAGTATACATATAAATACGATCCAAGACCAAAAATACAAATCAACTGAGTCAGAGAGAGCATCTGATGATGAACTCGACAGACATCAGGATTGTGATTTCATATAAATAGATGATGAGGCCGTCTGGGCCAAACCTAGTATCCAATCATTCATCACACCTTCAGTAGAAGCTGAGATTCAAATATAAGATGATGGGAGGTTGGAGAACATAGTCTAGGAACCAAATAGTGAAACTCTTGATGGAGACTATTCTGAGACTTTTTCATATCATTCTTGTATTCTTTATCCCTCCGAGTCTGAAGCGAACAATCATAGCTATCAATTACCCTCATATCATTCCAATTCCTATGATGTTGATTAGCAGTACTTTGTTGAATTCTTGTCAATTTAGACTTCATCTACAAAGCCTACAACAAACCTAGAGAATGAATCAACGCAAAATTTCCAGCAGTCTCCAGATATTTCTGAGTCAGAGTAGGCCGAGCATACATAGACTGACCTAATGGCCTATACCCAGGCCATAGTCAAACTAGCTCTTCATATTCCTTCTCCCCCTGAGCTCAAACCGTTACATTAGAGCATGAAATACTGATTACTTGCTGGAGAGCATAACATGTTTCCAGTCATCATCGCTTATTATCTGACCAATGAACAAGAATCCCATCTGATGGAGATTCTTGAAAAGAATCGCAAGGCGATCGAGTGGTCAGTAGTTGATCTCCATGGGATTAGTAGGCTCTGTGCTCTCACCACATCTTTCTCGAGGATGATGCCAAACCATCTCATGATTTTCAACGTAGGTTTAATCCGAATCTTTGAAAGGTGGTTATGAAGGAAATATCCAAGTGGTGGAGCGTTGATTTTATATATCCCATCTTCGAATCTAAATGGGTTAGTCTATTACATGTGGTACCCAAGAAGACGGGTATCACTATAGTGATAAACAAGGAGAGAGATGATTTTCGATCTACGACGATGATTTTGATTCCTACCTTTCTAGCCTATACCGCATGCTTCAGAGGTGCACGGTGGTTAACCTCATTCTTTCTTGGGAGAAGAGTCATTTTATGGTGATTCAAGGAATGGTCCTTAGTCACATCATCTCCAACAAGGGCATAAAAGTGGACCCAACCAAGGTGGATATCATAAAGAAACTCAACCAACCATCCAATCTGAAGATGTTACGGTCTTTCCTCGGCCATGTCGGATTCTACCGATGTTTCATACGAGACTTTAGTAAAATTGCCCGACCATTATCTGACCTTCTCACTACGGACACCGAGTTTATCTTAGATGGTATGTACCTTTCAGCTTTTGAAATCTCAAGAACATGGTTGTAGAGGTTCTTGTCCTTCAGCCGCCTGATTGGTCTCTCCCATTTGAGATAATGACGAAGGCCTCCGATTTTGCCGCTGGGGCTGTGTTGGGACAGAGGAGGGATGGCCTTCCATATGCCATACACTACGCTAGTAAAACATTGGATTTCACCCAGTAGAATTACACGGATACAGAGAAAGAGATGCTAGTCGTAGTATTACCTTAGATAAATTTAGTTCCCAAATTTTAGGATCCACGGTGACCATCTTTACTGAACACCACCATGTAGTATTTAATGGACAAGAAGGATTCAAAGCTGCATCTGACCAGATGGATCCTTCTACTCTAGGAGTTTGATATTGTGATCAAGGATAAGCCTGGAGTCAAGAATGTGGTGGTGGATCACCTCTCCCGGTTAGAAACACCTGAGACTTCTGAGTTTGATGCACCTATAACCGAGACCTTCCATGATGAGGAGATTCTTGTTGTCGCCTTGATGCCATGGTATGCCAACATTGTGAACTTTCTTGTTGATAAGAAAATTCGACAAGGTTGGTCCAGACAGAGACTTGAGACTTTTCTCGTGAAATCCTAGTCTTACCATCGGGAAGATCTGATCCTTTATCATGAAGGAGCGGATTCCGACTGGGTCAGTGTATTCCTCAAGAGGAATACGAGAGTGTCCTCATGTATTGCAATAGATTAGAAGATGGAGGACACCATTCAGGGAAGAGGACAACATAGAAGGTGCTCCAATCCGGCCATTGGTGGCCTATGCTCGTTGTGGATGCCCATGCATTCGTAAAGAGGTGTATTGACTGTCAAAGAATGGGTACTTGTGGACATAGACACATGATGTCAATGCAATTGATTCACTTTTGTGAAGTGTTTGATGCATGTGGTATCAACTTTATAGGCCCATTCCCTAAAAGTTAGGGGTTAGAGTATATTCTTCTAGCAGTGGATTATGTGAGTTGTTGGGTAGAGGCTATTCCTTCCTGAGCCGCTGATGCGAACACGGTTTGTAAGTTCCTGAGAAAGCATATCATTACGCGGTTTGGGGTCCCTCGAGTTCTGATATCAGACGGGGGTAGACACTTCACCAATGACAAGGTAAGAGCACTTTCTAACGAGTTCGGCATAGATCATGGGGATGCTACTCCGTATCATCCTCAAACCAATGGACTAGCTGAGGTCTTCAATAGGGAGATCAATACGATCTTGTAGAAGGTTGTTCGCCCAGACCGAAAGGATTGGTCGCAACTTTGGGACTCCGTTCTTTGGGCTTATAGAACATCCTTCAAAACTCCATTGGGTACATCTCCCTTTCGACTCGTTTATGGAAAGCCATGCCACTTACCTATTAAGATCAAGCACCGATCTTTGTGGGAAGTGAAAGAAGAAATCTGTGGCCTAGATTATGCGGGAGATCAGAGGCAAACCGAACTGGCAGCCCTAGAAGATTTGAGAAATGAAGCCTTCACGAGTAGCTTTCATTGCAAAGAATGGATGAAAGAGTGGCATAATTCACACATCAGCCAAGAGAAGTTTGAGCTGAATCAGAAAGTATGGCTAATCGATGCGAGACTAAAGTTATTTCCAGGGAAACTTCAGAGCAAGTGGAAAGGCCAATATTTTGTACGAAAGGTGTACGACAACGGTAACATTGATATATCTGAGTTGCCGTCTGATTCCACCTTTCGAGTTAATGGTCAGCGGTTGAAAGTTTTCTCGATCATGAACCGTCGACCATTGAGATTGCCCCTATCTATTTTGTATGAGATGATCTTTTCACTCTTACACTCTGCATCTCATACATGATTTTCCAGATCACCTTGTATATTACTTTTCGATTTTATTCTTGTCTTCTTCGGTTTGTTTTACACCCTTAGGATTTATCCAGAATTTTGCTATACTTAGGATGTGCTTTATCCTAAGTGTACGGGGTGTAGATATTGTTGTTGTTCAAAATCATTCAGTTCTATTATCCATGTTGTTGCTTATACTTAGAGTGCTCTTTACCCTAAGTATGGAGGGGTGGGGAAATGTCGCTCATTTCCTCTTTCGATTGTCGTCGGTTTTTGTATCGTCTGCTTTCTCGCTTGCTTCTCACATTTTGATCTTCTTCTCTATACTTATGGATATTTTACCCTAAGTATAGGGGGGACAAGCCGAATTGTTGAGTGTGTACATTCTCATGACCTAGATCATTTTTTATTTTGAGTCTGTTATCCTTAAGATTACTTGATCCTAAGAATAGAGGTGATTATTGACTTATAATCATTTATTCTTTATTCTTTGAGTCGATGTAGTATAAGATTCTTTTCACCAATCTATACTTAGCCTGAGTTATGTCTTCCTTTGCCCCTTCTTTGGTCACTATAAGGACATAGTTCATGCTAAGTATAGTGGGGTGTCGTATATATATGTTATATATACTTTAAAAGCCATAACTCGTACTTTATTATATTTTTAATAACATGACTCTTTAAAAGTATGGGTGTATATTTTGGGTTTTTAAAAGCTGCAAGAAAACCATAAATATGACTTATAAAAAAGGTCTTTAAAAAGTGTATATAAAAAATGTTGTAAAAATTTTGGACAAAATCCTTAAAAGTTGTAAATAAAATTCGTATAAAATATTGTATAAAAGTTGTATAATCTTGTACATAAATTTTGTATAAAATCTTTTGTAAAAAAATATACACAATTTGTGTAAAATCTATGTAAGTTGAATTAATCCACTGACTCTTTCAAAAAATATCCTAAAAATTAAAATGTTTTTAAATTCAATAAATATTTGCAAAATTCTTTAAAATTGTACATAAAAACTTTAAGCTAAAAATGTACCGCATAAAAAAATTTGTTGCATTCATTAGAATTTTTCAGAACAAGTCTGATTCGTGAACCAAATGGATCTAAGTCCGAGAGATGGAGCTTGATTTAGGTCTTAATCCACTTAATTCTAAAGGGACTTTATTAGGGAATGGAATTGAGACTCTTCAGGTTTTTTAGACTTAATTCTTTAGGTTCCATGAGAGCATGTTTGGAATTTAACTTAAAAGTGCTTAAGTAGGATGCCTTGTATCATCCATTTAACTCTTCTCCATTTGAACCAATTTTGAACTCATGCACTCTACACTTAGATCGACTTGCATGGGGCTGCGAAGGGCAATCCATTTCGATGGTGCGTTTTCATCCTTGTCTAGTGGCACTGACGTCTAAAGACGGGAGAGATTGGGGTTGAAATAAAGCTTCATATGAGAAAAGGATCTGTTGGCATAATTTTTCTGAGACCCCAAAAAATGGACGGAATGAAAAGATGCTATATGCGTCAAGGCAAAAAGACCTATGCAATGCTACTATCATCTCTTCCAAAAAGAAGTCGAATACACTAAATACCAAAATGACCACAATGGTCTGAGCTTCAGAAAGCAAGCATGTCTTAGTGAGGACTTGGCTAAACTTGCCAGGCTTCACAAGAGATGTGATTACACTGATCACACTCCAGTTCTCTTCTTATTATTCTATCTTCTTCCTTTACTCAATTGTGGACACAACACGACATGACCTTAGAAGGAAATACCCCCCTCCTTGATGATCGAGTAGCTGGATGAGGGCCCAATGGGAGTGTATTACGGGGATGGGTGGTTTCTTCGCTTCTCTAAAGCGGGAAGAGCTAAAACCTTTCATACACAGTACAAATTGCTTTCAAAGGTGAAAGGTTTGCGTGATGAATAGGTGGATCTGAGCTGGCAGTTAAGGTTAACCTGGAAAAGGATTTGTGGAACTTGAGGGATGTTGAGGCTTAAATCCTTGAGTCAAGATACACTAATAATCCAAAGGCCTGATCTGAGTTCTAAATTTTAGGGTGAAGTGAGATTCGGTTTAAGAAACAAGCATGTTCTAAGTTCTTTTATTTTCCTTTTTCATTTTCCTTTTTCTTGCACTTATTTATAGAATAAGTGTTTGCTAACGGACTAGCAAAGGTAAAGTATAGGGGAACGATGAATCCATTATTCATCGACTTTATTCTTTCATTTTGGCTAAAATCCTTTGTAAAATACATGTAAATAATCACTAATTCTAATTAATTATCATAACAATCACAAATATTAATATTATATATTTAACACTTATTTTACCCAAATAAAAGAATAAAAATAAAAAGAAAAAAATAAAAGAAAAGAAGGTTGGAGATAAGTAATATATACAGATGGATCTGAACCCCGAGACCGGGTCAATATTTACTAGGTTGACAAAATAAATAAGTAGGGGGGATAAGGATCCTAATGTATAAAATATCAAGAAAATCAAGACCAAAATATAATTAAACACATTCCTCACATTGTAAATATTTCACCTATTTTATTTATCATCAAGAAAATTCCAAATCAAATCACTTCTTTTGTAAAAGTTGTTCAGAAAAATATATAATATTTTATAAAAATATCAGAAAAATAATTTTTCATAAAAACAAAATAGTATAATAGACCACAAAAGCCGCAAAAGTCAACTTTCTAGGTTCATAACTATTTATAAGAAACTCCAAATGGTCCAAACTCATTTTAAACTTCATTTTATAATTAATACTATTTATTAAAAATATCAAAAAAATATTAGAATAAGACATGTGAGTTTTGGCGTTTGGGACCCGTTGTCTATATGAACTATATGTAGAAACTTCCTAGATTTTTAATTAATCAACCATAAATCTGATTAACTTAATTTCTTTTCTAAAAATCCTCTAAAAAATTATATAAAAAATATAAAAATATAAATTAAGTAAAAATGCTAATAAACCTGAAGCCTCAAAGCCACAACCTAAATTTTTCCGGACCTAATAACTTGGCCATACAACCTCTGAATTGGGAAAACTTAGTTTTAAAATACATATTATTAAATTATCTACAAAATGACACTGATTTCGCTAAAATTCGAAGTTAGTATGAAAAATGTGGATTTTGGGACCGTATTGGTACACTGCACATTGTACCATAATTTCTTGTTATTATTTAATATATATGTTATTTATTATATAATTTGTTAAATTTTTATTAAATAAATTAAAGTAAATTGAAATTATTTATTCATTTATTTAATTAATTTATTGTCTCACATCCTTCCCTATCTCGCACCTCCTCCCCTCCTCCTTCTTCCCTGGCTAACTACCCCAATGCCACTGGTCCTTACGCCATTCTTCTAACAGCCGCAGTGACTAGACTAGAACGCCGGTGATGCGATTGCTAGGCTTAGGCTCCTTGCAACTCCAAACCTATTTATAGCCATCCACCCCCTCACAAGGGGATCCGCCATTAATCCTTCCATTTCCATCGATTTCCAACAGAGTGAGAGACAGAAGGAGTGACAGACTTCCGCCATCGAGCAAGGAAGCGGAGGTTGGTGAGATCACCAGTCAGCGTCGTAGATCTTCTACGTCACATGTAGAGACCCCACGATCTTTGTCGTCACGTAATGTTTACGACATCCAGAGCACCTGTTCTGCTTTAATGGCTACTACCTCCACCATCTTGGTTAGAATCACTCACTCCAT
Organism: Ottelia alismoides; assembly: GCA_037367405.1. NCBI lineage: Eukaryota > Viridiplantae > Streptophyta > Magnoliopsida > Alismatales > Hydrocharitaceae > Ottelia > Ottelia alismoides. Next base: position 782,481 of record JAZKJV010008246.1, on the reverse strand, counting down.
CCACATTTAGGTCGGCCTCTTCTCTTATTTATTTTTTCTTATTCTTCATCATTCCTCCTTTCTTCGATCTCTCTTCTCATCCTTTTTCTCTTCTCCTTTCAATCCTTCTCTTATCAATTCCTTCATTTCATTTTCTGTTTCGATTCGCTTTCATTTCACTGGATTTCACCCGATCTCTACCTTCACTCTCGATGAGCTCCACGCAGTGCAACCGCTCGCCGTCCACTTTGCCCGTGCCAACAACATCCTTTTAGGATCGCCTCACTGCCACCTTTCTCATTGAGCGGCAACAGCAGCACTCGATCATCAAATTTACCACGAGCTCCGTCACCGAGCATCTCCATTCCGTAACCAACGCTGCAGAGGATTGCATTCTCCACCGTCGAGAATAGATCGACCATCCTTATACATTTAGGGCTTTTGCTTCGAGCCGTCAAATTCTCATCCAATGATCCCAATTGAGCACTGCCTCATCGCTGAAGTCTATGTCCCTCACGTGAACATGCACGTGTTCTTGGGCTAATTGCATAATACTCCTAAATGGTCTATCTTTTACGTCCAGGTCCTGGAAGCTTAAGATATGTGCATGGCATGTGGATTATTGGAGATTTTATTTAGATCATCCCGAAACTTCGTGAATTAACGGAAAAGACCAGGTGGAGGAGCCATCACGTGTGAAACTTGTGAAGACTAGAGAACATTGCGTAAATACCCTCGATGCTTTTAATTTTCACAAATAGGTTCAGGACACTTCCAGCACGTGATCTGCATGCGCCTCATTGGGCATTTTGCACACCGCATCCCCGTGTTTGTGATATTTCACACGAAGCTCCGAAAGTTCCTTTGTATTGCATCCATACCCATCTCCTGTATATAATCCTTATCATGTATTACATAATTAATAAATAAAAAACAAAGATAAAAAAATATAATAAAAATATCCATAAATACCTATAATATACTATATACATTATTAAGTACTATTTTGCAAAATAAAAAGATTTTATATCTCTAATAAATCACTCAAAAATATCTAAAAAAACCAACTGTAAAAATCATAAAAAATATCAATAAAAATCTAACAAAAATTCTATATAGAATATTTCATTATATTTTACATTTTAAATCAAAAAATAAAATAAAAATTTATAATAAAAACAATAAAAAAATACAAAATTCATTAAAACTTAAGTAATTCCTAATTAAATAAAATAAAAATCGTCTAAAACACACAATATATCATTGTAAAAATTATTTTCACCTACAATATAATAAAAATAAAATAAAAATATTTTCGTCCAGTTTTCAATTTTAAAAATAAAAAATAAAAATCTACTTTCTATAAAAATGTAATTTTCAACATCAAAAATATTCCAAAACTCATAAAAATCCAGTAAACCATCTAAAACTCTATAAAAATATAAAAACAAGATAAAACATAAAAACAATAAAATAAAAATCAAATAAATAATTACAAACTTTTCTAAAATAATAAAAAATATGGAATACTTAAAAAATCACAATAACAATATAAAATTCATAAAAATTAACTAAAAATCTAGAAAAATCCCATAAAATTAAAATTAAAATTAGGAAGTCTTTTCCCTTAGATTTTCTATAGTTTAACCCTAGTTTCCAACAGTTTGCCTCCCTGAGTTTGACACTCTCATGCTTTAACTATACATCAAAGTTTAGGAATATAAATAAAATAAAATAAAACAACCTTTTTCAGACTATACATCAAAGTCTGGTAAAATTCGATTGCTCACTACAACAACAGTTGTTTATCTTTTCAGACAACATGATCAGTTGAGTTTTTTAAGTGCCTTAGAGCATACAACCGTAGAAATTGGTGACAGAGATTTGTCGAGGGTCGCACGATTTCATAAAGCGAAACCACAGTCGATGTACTGACTACTCAATAAATCTCAATCACAATTAACCCACTACATGAATCAAGCAATAAATAGCACAAATGTGAGTCAAAACTTATTGTTTTCTACAAAACACAAGGTATAACAAGAAAGCATGTAGAGGTCGAACCACAGAGAGTAAAATCGGCAGCATATGTTTTCTTACCAAAGAATATTATGTACAACCATGTCATTCATTATATATATTTGTGGGTTTTTTAAATTTATTATTTTATTTTATTTGTATTTCATATTTTTATATTTTTTTAATTTATATTTTTTGTATTTTATTTTTATATTTTTAGAATTTTATTTTTCTTATTCTTTTAAATGTCTAATATAAGATATATAAGAGTATATATATATAAATAAATCAAAGAGATATAAATATAACTAAAAATGAATAAAAATTACGGAATTAAATAATTTTTATTTTAAATAATTTTTTAGTGTTTTTGTGATTTTTCTGGAATTTTTCTAATATGTAATTTTAAAATCTGGAATAGCTTAAAATAGGGATAAAAATAATAGGCTAAAATTGAAAAAGAAATTAAAAATATAAAATTAAGTCTGAAAATTTCCAATTAATTTTAATATATATAATAATATAGAGTAAATTATAAAATAGAAAAACTATTTTTGGGTTTTTGAGAATTTTCTAGATTTTTATAAAGGTTTTAGGGATTTGTCAATTTTAAGAGTTTTCTTTTTCTATTTTTAGTGATTTTTGGTCTGAAGGCTAAAAACATTTAAATAAATAAAATATATTTTTTTGAGAATTTTTAAAAGTTTTTCTATTTTTTTATTATGAGAGAGAGGGGAAAAAGCATGCTCATTTCATTTTTAATAAATAGCAAAATGATCTAAAATTGCGAATTAAAAATACGGTGGAAACCGCAAGCAATCAAGAGCCTACACCTATTTTTATGATTTTTGGAACACAAGAGCTATTTTAAATAAATCCAACAAGCACATAAAATACAATTGTTGGCAGGGGTATATATGAAAATAAAATAAAATCTAGGGCCTTTGTGTAATTTTCCCAAAAATATACAACGTACTTTAAATTTCTTGGACCAAAAATAAATACAAAAGGTAACAGTGGTGAACTCGCAAAATGGCCACCTCACGTCGGACGATACGTGCGGTGACCTTGCTTGGACCTAAATTTAATATAAAATAAAGACAGGGGTCTACATGCAATTTTAAACATTTATTTACACTGAATACTTTATTTACAAGACTGATTAATAAATACAAAAACAAACTATGGCGAAAAGTATAATTTACCCCTTATTAGGCGTTAGCAGACGGCTGGATGTTGCTCACTCATCCACATGGTGCCTTCACATGCGATGATGATGCTTCGCAAGGGATGTTTAGGATTAGAACCTAGCTCTCAGTCTGAGGGCTGAGGCGACGAGGATCCAACAGTTGCTGAACCTCACGAAGAACAGGGTTGATCGAACAACGATGAAGGCCACCGGAAGAATAAGGAAGAACTCGTGTGCGGGGGAGATTCGATTGGCCGAATCTCCAAGTCTCGAGATCCTGCTTCACTGCTGATGGTCCAAAAAGGTTCCTACAGGTCTCTCTAGCGTCTGAGTGGCGCAAAAGGGTCTAGCGATGACCGGAGGATGCCAAAAAGGTTGACAAAGCTCGAGAGCTTTAGGAACCTTGGTCGGGCTTCAAAATTGTCTCAAGCTGATCTTTAGCATTCATCCTGCATAGGGGTTAGTAGAAATCAAAGGGTAGTGCTCGAGGAAGCACTAGAAGAAGAATGAGCAAAGGAGTGTACCGGACGGAGCTCTACGGTGGTCGACGAAGAATGGAGAGTGGGTCTCCAGATCCACGAGGGATTTGGTGCAATGGGATGCCTGGAGTGACGAGAGGGCAAAGGAGAGCGAAGTGAGGGTGAAATTGATAATCGAGGTTTTGCGAGGGTCTAAAGTAGTCCACACAAGGAGGGACCACAGTGTCGCTGAGCAACCGCTCACGAAACCTCAATCAATCAACAATTAACCCACAACAATCAAATAAGGTAGTGAAAGTGAATGTAGAGTTAAAATTTATTATAACTCTACAAAGGATGTGTATAGTGTGCAAGCAGTGTAGAGGTCGAACCACAGAGAGCAAGAAAAATGGGTAGCCTATAGGTATTTATGTACACTCCAGTCATCCTTAAATGAATCCTCTTTTTGTGTGTTTTTAATTTAATATTTTTTTATTTTTAATTTTTTTACGATTTTATTTATTTTTGTATTATATATATATCTTTTGTATATTTTCTTTTTATATTTTTAGATATATAATATATATATATTCATATAAGAGGAGAGAGAGACATATATAATTGATAGGTATCTATATATATAAGTACTCAAAATATAAGAAATATAATGTTTTTAGGGTTTTCATATTTTTTTAATTAATTTTTTTGTTATTTTTCCTGGAATTTTACTGTTTTTTATATATTTTTAATTCCAAAAATTTCCTTGAAATGGGATTAATTCAATATCTGAAACTAATTTGGGTTTTAAAAATAGTAAATAGATCCCAAAATTACCCAAACTAATTCTAATACATAAAAAATAATATATATAATTATAAAATAGAAAAATATATTTTTGGGATTTTTGTAGAATTTTTGTATTTTTTGTTGAATTTTGGAGTTTTCTATTTTTTACTTTTTTTTGCTCTTTTTATGGGTTTTTGGTTTCTGAACTCAATAAATAGCAAGCTATAGCATACATAATTTTTTTTAATTTTTCAAAAACATTTTTTATTTTTTGGTATTTTATAATTTAAACAGAGCAAAAATGGCTCCTATTTAAATTTTAATAAATGGATAAAATGCACAAAATGGCCAAATAAATATACAATGTGGATCTACAAGGCACCAAGTATTTATCCTAATTTTTGTGGATTTTTAAGAGCAAGCTATGTATTTTTAATAAATACATGAAGCACGTAAAATACAACAACCTAGCAGGGGCATTTTTGTAATTAAAAATAAAGACAGGGGCCATAGTGCAAATATGCCAACTAAATAACGCATTTATTTAATTTCCTGGAATCGTTTTACAATATACAAAAATGCCAGGGCTTTCATGCAAATTTTGCAACCCTCACGTGGGACTACATGTGAGGCAGGAAGGGACCCAAGCGTGATTACAATAAATAACAAGGGTCCTAACGCAAAAAATTCCATTTTATTTACAACGTTAAACATTATTTACAGGTCTAAACCATAAATATAGAAAGGCAGGGGCAAGATTTAGCAATTTACCCCCAAAGAGGTGCTGATGAACAACGATCATGCTTTCACTTATCCACGTGGCCTTCATCCAACAGCTGGTACCGGTTCGACGATGGGCGGTGAAGATTAGATCATCCGAGATGATCCAACGGTCTGAACGCTGCTCCATCAGACGGATGTGCTTTGATCTGGAGGGGCTCCCTTCATCCAACGGCAGGGGACGAAGCTAGAAAAACATGGAAGAATGCTCGCCTTGGCGAGCTTCCTCCGACGAGATCTCGCTCCCCGGCCGGTCTTTGCTGCTCCCAAGGGTCCTTCAAGCTTCCTGGAAGGTATCTCTAGCTGCTAGAGATCTCAGGTTGGTTAGAGGCGCACTGGAGCGCCCTTGCGAGGTCAGAGAAGTCAAGTTGCTCCAGGTACCTCCGGCGGCACGTGATTTTGACTCCTGGTGCTTATTAGCGCACCAAACCTGCACAAGAAGATCACACGGCTCGAGGGGAGTTCCCTCGACCAACAGATGAAGCTGATACACCAAAGAAAATGTGATGGGCGGCAAGGTCCGGCGACGCGGAGGAGATGGACCTCTGTTCGCAGAACTAGGTTAGTTCTGGTTGGTGTGAGGCATTCGGGAGATGAAGAATGCGGAGGGAGATGAAATGAGGGTGAATAGGAGTTCGGAGGACAGACGGATTCGCAAGGAAGTCATCGCCGGAGCGGAGCTCCGGCGAAGTTCGCTTTGACTAAACCTACGCTAATCTCTACTCTAACTACTATCCTATTGGCATAATTAAACTAATGGAATGAAAACCTAATTACTTAAGTAAGAAAATAGCTCTTATACCTGGCGTAAGACTAGGGAGCAGGGCGACGTCGGAGCTCCGCCGTGGGTGCTGCCTCGACTCCTCCAACCTGTTGACGCTTCCGGAAGCACCCCCCTGTCATGAGGGTTTTCTCTGGACTGGAATCGAGGGTGGAAGAAGAACAAAAGGAGACCAAAATTAGGAAGGAGGTCGGGGCTCTTATTTATGGACATGGCGATGCACCCTTATTGACCGGGGTGCAACAAAGAATCGTCTGGTCTGAGGATCGATCTGAGATGTTGGCGTGAAGGATGGATCACCGACGGATCTTTTTCATGAAGGAATCGAGGCTAGAAAGTCAATGAACTAGAAGGGGAAGGTCGGAGAAGATGGGTGCGCAGGCTTTCTGACGCAAGGTGGCTGGTGGCAGAGCAGTTGACCGATCGGTCAACGAATGAAAGGTCCTGATTGGTCCACATCAGCGCCAATTTGACTGATTAATTAAACATGATAAATGATTTTATTAATTTTTACTTATAGAATAAAAAATGTTTATTAAATAATATAGTATTTATTTATGATTTTTATTTATTTTTTTGATGTATTTTATTTTGAGTTTATTTTAATAGTGCATTTATAGGTATATTTACATGTATTTTGTACACTTTATTTTTATTTTGTATATTTTATTTTAGTATTTTATTTTTCTTATTTTATTTATTTACAACTTATTTTTATATACAGGAATGCATTTTAATTTTATTTTTATGATATTATTTATTTACTTAAATAAATAGGTATATATAATATGTAGGTACAGTTATAGGTATTTCACCTATGTTTCATAAACTTCTTTTTATTTTAATGTATTTTGTTGGTTTTTATTTTGGTTTTATATTTTTAATATAATATATCTGATGTTTAAAATATTATAAAAATATGAAAGAATAAAAGAATTAAAGAATGAATTTCTCTTTTATTTATAAAAATAGGTATTTCATCAATGTTTTGGCATAGTTTTATTTTATTCGCCTTTTTCTTAGGTTTAATTCTAATTATAATGTACATCTATGTTAATGTTTACAAAATTATAAAAGAATGAATTTGTAAAAATAATAAGTAATGAATAAATTGAATATTTTAATCGGTATTATGTCATATAGGGGCCCAAAACCTATCTTTTACACTGTAACCCCAAAAATATAAAACCACCACCATTAAATAGCTCATGAAAAATTTTATATAATTAAAGGTGATTTTGCTATGTTTTGAGTTTTTATTTGGAAGATATGGGTCTGTGAAGTTTAGTTTCTGGCTTTTTTATACAGAGTATAAAATGTACAGTGTATAATATTTTTGCACAAACTCAATTTTATATTTTTATTTACATTATTATCTAAAATTTCATGTATAAAATATTTTTATTTAATGAATAAATAAATATATACAAAATAGGTGTCAAAATGAATGAATAAATAAATGAGGCATTTATTGTATCATTGGCCCTTATCTCCCCCTACTTTATTCTTTGTCGACCAAGCCAATTCTGGACTTGGTCTCGGGGTTCGGGTCATAAAATATTTTCAATATTTTATTCCTTTTTCTTTTATTCTCTTTATTCTATAATTTTGGCATTAAAAACCATATAATATGTACAAAGAATACAATAAATAATGGTTGCTTATTTACACAAATTGAGGTTGTTTACATGCATTTGCTAGGGTTTTTAAGGCCAAAATGATAAAATAAAGGTGATGAAATGACGCTGCATCACACCCCTATACTTGCCTTTGATAGTCCCTAGCAAATACTTATGCAATAAGTACAGAAAAGAACAAAGAATAAGAAGAAAAGAAAAAGAAGATCGAAAAAGATAGAGTGAATAGGATTGCTTTCAGTGCAATATCTTGTCCTTACAAAATCAGAATTTGGAGCTTCTGTTAGACCTTGAGTGTGGATGTGTGTAGAATCTGGTCAGGAACCAACTTTAAGACACAACATCCTTCGAGAATCACAAGACTCGGTTCAACCCACCTCAATAGCTTAGTCAGAACTGGCCTAATGCAAACCCTTATGATTATGAAGCTTACTTGTACAGTGTAAGTGATAGTGGCTCTCCCTAACTGAAATGACAAAGGAACTGACTTCTCCAGAATGACAACCCAATGATTCCCTAATCCAGCACTCTGTCGTCGAGGAGCGAGGTATTCCCTTCTAAGTTCATGTAGCATCCAACTCAAGAGGAGGAGGTCAAGAAGAGAATGGACGGTAGCCAGTGTAGCTACCTATCCTGGGATGCAAGACCAGTGTAGTCAAGTCATCTAGCTGCAAGCTCACATGGTATAACTTTGATGCTCAAGCTTGCTTATTTTCTATACAACATATATACATACTCCGACAGGAACTTTTATTTTTATTTTCAAGCTTGTCCACTTTTTTGGTGTTTTTTTGTTGAAATACTATTTACAGCAGCATTTTCATAAGGACATTTCCTCTTGAGCCAGAAGACTATCCCTCTTTTGAAGCTTTATCGCAACCCACACTCTCCTGTCATTCGACTTCATTGAAACGGGACCAGGTTGGGGTGCACTTCCCTCCCTAGACGAGAACGAATGTTTCCATTCGTGTGTGTCTCAGACTAGCAAATCTAACCCCCTCACCACTCCAACTGAATTGAGCCAAGTGAAAGGTGCAAGTGTCCAAGTTAGGTCATGGCTGACAAGAATCATGCGTGTGTCTCGAAAAGTTCTACTTAGTCAGTTGAGGTGACTTGAACCCAGCCCTGATTTTTCAAAGAATTAAGTCTGAATAGACTTGAAGTATCTTAAACCTAGTTCCCATAAGGTTCCAGTGCAGTTAGGTGGGGAAAGGTCCAACCAAGATCCAATTTTAGACTTTATTGGACTGGTTCAATCATCAAGCTCACTCAAAAAGAACATGAATGATATGCACATGCTATTTACAAATATGCAAAGAATAATGCATTTCAAAGAGTTTGAAAACAAAAAGAAGAGTTTTTAAAAAAAGAATTTGCAAGTAAAAGAATTTAGGCACCCAAAGTATAAAATATGTACATCTATTTATACGGGTATACTTCTTTATTTACAAGAATTAAGAATTTTACAGGATTTACAAGTGTTAACCTGTTTGTTCCAAGTACATATATGTATACAATTGATAAAGACTTTTTATTTAATGCCTTTATAGATATGTACATTTTTTTATTTGAAAACATTTTCAAAACTATAGTACACAATAATTTTTGCAAGCATTTACAAACATTTGAAAGCCATTTCGCAAAGATTTGTCCCACTATATATATACATTTTCCAAAATTGTTTTTACAAATATTTTCCAAACCGTTTGCACATAGGTTTTCAAATCCTTTATTTCACACAAATAAGAAAATTTCATAAACAAAGCGATTTTACACAGGTTGAAAACATTTCACAGAAGGTTTTCCAAACGGTTCAGAACATTTTTCAAATCATTTGGCAAAGATATTTAACCTGATTTATTAATTAGTATATACGAAGAAAAACTACATTTTATATACACAATGGTTTAGGCTCTTATAAGTTTTATTTGGAATTATTGCTTGTTTTTGCATGAGATTTTTGTGTATACTCCTCATACTTATTTGAGAATCATTTTCAAAAGATTTTGAAGACTATAGTCCAAAATATTTTTACAAACATGTACACGCATTTGAAAATCATTTTGCAAAGGTTTTCGAACATTATAGATAGATTTTTCAAATTAAATTTTACAACCATTTTTCCAACCATTTGCAAACCGTTTTTCAAACATTTTTATTTCACTCAAAGAAAATAAATTTTGCAAACAAAACTATTTACAAAGGTTGAACACTTTTTACAAAATATTTTTAAAAAAATTTCAAAAGATTTTTTCATAAGGAGAACATTTTGCACAAAGCTTTTTCCTGATTTATTAATCAGTATGGACAATAAGAGTTTGAGGAGCTCACAATCATCTTTTATTATCATAATAGAAATACTTTTAGCATCACTTTTAGCTCCTGATAGTATTTTTATTTACAGTAAAAGTTATGGCTTATAGTATATACATAGTATATACGACCCCCCTATACTTAGCTTGAGCTATGTCCTCATAGATCGAAGAGAAAAGAGAAGACATAATTCATACTGAGTATAGGCAAGTCTAAAGAATATACAAATAAGAGATCAACGAATGAGAAGTTGGTCGTCCCCCATATACTTAGGAACAAGTAATCCTAAGTATAGCAGACTGTACACAAAGAAGGGAGGGTCAAGGGTGGGAATAAACAGATCGTACGTAGATTGTCTCACCCTATACTTAGGGTAAGATACTCCTAAGTATAGACAAGAGGAGACAATGGAGAGGATCAAAGAATAGAGAAACTCGGATTGCACAACCCCCTATACTTAGGACAAAGTGCTTCATAAGTTTAGAAGATTGTTAACAAGGGGAGACACCTTTTTTGATAGAAAAAGAAGATAGAAAAGGAAAAGTAGAAAAGAAGAAATCAACTGAATAGTTTTTGAGGTGCAGCGTCTGAATCTTCTGATGCTGACAGTGTTGTGGGTATGTCATCAAGGTGCAGAAGCTGGATGGAGTTGACAACGACCAAGAATGTATCAGGCTCAAGGTAAGGCTTCAGGAGTTGACCGTTGACGACGAATGGTTGCGCGTCAGGAGACAATTCTGATATGGCAATACTTCCATTGTCACACACTTCGCAAACTCGATATGGCCCTGTCCACTTACTCTTTAATTTTGCCCAGGAAGATCCGTAACTTTGCATCAAATAACCACACCTTCTGTCCAACTTCAAATGTCTTTTGTCTGATGTGCCGGTCATGCCAGCGTTTCAACTTTTCTTTGTACATCAATGTGTTATCGTATGTATAGTCTTGAAACTCCAAGAGTCTATTCATATCAACTTTTCTTTTCTTACCACTTTTCTGGGAGTCCAAATTGCACATGTTAATCACCCATAAAGACTTGTGAATTAATTTGACGGGCAGATGGCACGGCTTCCCATATACAAGACGGTAGGGCGACATGCCCAAGGGATACTTGTAGGCGGTTCTATAAGCCCAGAGGACTGAGTCCAAGAGTTGAGACCAGTTCTTTCTGTCCGGCCTTACAAGTTTCTGAAGGATCATCTTGATTTCTCTGTTCGATAATTCGGCCATGCCATTGGTCTGAGGATGATAAGGGGATGCGACACGATGGTCGATGTCGTACTCTTTCGTTAATTTCTTGACCTCTTTGTTAATGAAATGGATACCCCCATATGATATGAGAATCTTCGGAATCCCGAACCGCATAATGATATTATCTCTCAAGAATCGGCATACTGTCCGGCTGTCAACGGCTCGAGCGGGAATAGCTTCAACCCAACGACTCACGTAATCTATGGCAAGAAGGATGTTCTCAAACCCGGACTATTAGGGAAAGGTTTCATGAAATCAATGCCCCATGCATCAAAGACATCTGCAATCTGAATGATCTTCAGAGGCATCGAATCTGTTGCAGTAAGTGCACCCTTCAATCTCTGACAGTCAATGCATTGTTTGACAAATACTGATGCATCCTTGAATAGTGTGGGCCACCAGAAGCCACACTAAAGTACTTTAGCTATCGTACGGTCTCCATAGTGATGTCCACCAGATTCGAGCGAGTGACAGTGCTCGAGGACACTATAATGCTCCTCCTGAGGTATGCACCTGCGCCAAATGCAATCCGCTCCTTCCCTGAATAAGAGAAGATCTTCCCATTGATAAAAACGGCATCTAATCCGATGGTATTACCCTCGAGGTGAGGTAATTGATTATATTAGCATAACAAGGGAGGGAGTTCACTACAAAAATTGACTCATCTGGAAAGGTTTCTGTGATAGGTGTGTTGTTCAGGTGAGGCTCTTGCTGCTCAATTCTGGAGAGATGGTCTGCTACCACATTCTAAACTCCATGCTTGTCCTTGATTTCCAAATCAAATTCCTGGAGAAGAAGGATCCATCTAATAAGTCTCGGCTTGGCATCCTTCTTCTGAAGTAGGTACCAGATAGCAGAGTGGTCTGTAAAAATGGTAACTTTTGATCCAAGAAAATAGGATCTGAACTTCTCAAGGGCGAAAACCACAACCAGCAACTCTTTCTTTGTCACAATGTAATTTCTTTGTGCCTCATCTAATGTTTTGCTGGTGTAGTAAATGGCATAGGGTACTTTTTCTTTTCTCTATCCTAGAACAACCCCGACTGCAAAGTCTGATGCATCCGTCATGACCTCAAAAGGGAGAGACCAATCCGGCGGCTGTAGGACTGGAGCTTGAGTGATAAGCTCCTTCAGTTGATTGAAAGCAAGGAGAACTTCGTGATCGACATTGAACTTAGTTTCCTTGCATAAAAGCTCAGTTAAAGGTCTGGCAATGCAGCTGAAATCCTTGATGAATCGTCTATAAAATCCCACATGCCCCAGGAAGCACCTTATATTTTTAACTGACTGTGGTGGCTCTAGTTTGGCAATAACATCCACCTTTGCCGGGTCAACTTTCATGCCACGTTTGGAAACGACATGACCCAGCACAATCCCTTCGGTGACCATGAAGTGGCTCTTTTCCCATGAAAGCACTAAATTGACTTCATGACATTTCTGAAGCACTTTGTCTAGGTGCCCAAGACAAGAATCAAAACTGTCACCATAGACTGAGAAGTCATCCATGAACACCTCGAGAAAACTGCCTACCATCTCGGCGAAAACTTCTAGCATGCATCTCTGGAATGTCGGAGGTGCATTGCATAATCCAAAGGGCATTCTCCTGAAGGCGTAGGTGTCGAACGGGCAATTGTCTTCTCTTGATCTTCGGGAGCGATAGCCACCTGGTTGTACTCGGAATACCCATCCAAAAAGCAGAAGAACTCCTTGCCTGCTAGTCTTTCCAAAACTTGATCAATGAATGGCAAGGGGAAGTGGTCCTTCTTAGTTGCTGTATTAAGACGGCGGTAGTCAACACACACCCGCCAGGATGTTGGTACCCGAGTGGATACTTCCTCTCCTTTGTCATTGGTAACCAAGGTAAGCCCGGATTTCTTTAGAACTACATGCAGTGGGCTTACCCATTTTGAATCGGAGATGGGATAGATGAAGCCTGTGTCGCACCATTTCGTGATCTCTTTCATGACGACATCCCTGAGGTTTGGATTCAGTCTTCTTTGAAATTCGCAGGACGACTTGACATCTTCTTCTAGATAAATGTCGTGTGAACACAAAGCTGGATTTATCCCATGGAGATCTGATACGCACCAATCAAGTGCCTTGCGGTTTTTTTCTAGAACCTTGAGAAGTTGAGATTCCTGATCCGGATTCAGCCTGCTGTTGATGATGACTAGATACATGTGTTCTTCACCCATAAGGAAAGCATACTTCAGGCCTGCAGGAAGTGGCTTGAGTTCTGGTTTGATCCGTCCAACTTATTGGTCATTTCAGAAACTATACTGGTGGTGGGAAGTACTTCTTTGATGGAGCTACCATCCTCAGTATTCCGTTGAGACCCTGATGATGTGCCGAACGGTTCTGTATTGGGTTCATTGTGTTCGAGCTGGACTGACTTCTCGAAATCACATAGTTGTGCCAACATCTGAGAGTCTGTCTCACAAAAATCATCGGAGCATAGGTCAACAGTGCCTTCCAAGTCCTCCTCGAGAGTGAGGATTTCTCGGGTCCATGAATCATTCAATGAAAGTGATGAGTCTCTAATTTCTACAATATAGTCACAGTCTTCTTCTGATACTGCATGGATCTCATCAGTCGTGGCGTGCGGCTCTTTGATCATGTCTATAGTGATCTCATTGCTGTCCGAGCGGAAAGTGATCCTACCAGACCCGTAATCAACCACGACGCCTGAGGTACGCAAGAATGGTCGGCCAAGGATGATAGGGGTCTGGAGTAAGGGTGCGGGTGAGTCCATATCTAGGACTACAAAATAAACCGGGAATTGCATCTCCCACATCTTAACTACAACATCTTCCAGCAGACCTCTAGGTCGCTTGATGGATCGGTCAGCGAACTGAAGGATCATTCGTGTCTGCTTGAGCGGACCCCGCCCAAATTCTTGCGTTATTGACGATGGAAAAAGGTTGATGGAAGACTCGCTGTTAAGGAGAGTGCGCTCAAAGACCTGATCGAAAATCTCACAACTAATAAGAGGTGATCCATTGTCCTACTTTTTCTGTGGGAGGTTGCTGATGGTTCCTACTGTGGCTAAGGTGAGGATGTGCTTCTCAACTTGTTGGCGTTTGTTCTTTCATCCGGGACGACGCTCGCTCGTACATGCTTCCTTTCATCCTTTCTTGACAGCTGGCATGTATTCCATGGCTTTCAGTAAGGAAATCTCAACAGTTAAGTTATCTATTATTCTCACAACTCCAGGATCAGACAATGCACTTTTTCTTTTTGCAATTTTTTTGGATTTTTCAATTGCATTAGGAAAAGGAATATTTACATCACTGATAGGCAAAGTAGGGTTCTTATTTACATCATAACTATCCCCCACAAATTATTGTACATCCGAACTACAAAAAGGAGTACAAATTGGATCCTGGCATACTGGTGTTGATGGGCGAGCAAAAAGTAGGGTGTCAGCTCCGTCGGTTGGCGGCTCCTCAGAGGCTGGCGCGGCCTTGCTTCGGCTGTAAAATTCTTTTTATTCTTTTTGATTTTGCTATTTTTTTGTAGTATTTACTGATGATGCTGGTGTTGCACAACGGCTGGAATGGCTTCTCCTTCTTCTTCCTCCTTACCCGTCCCTGTGGCTGGCATGGCTGATGCAGAAGATGACGATTCACCTGGTTCTTTATTCTCCCCATTCTTGATAGTAGGCGGAGGTAAGGCCCTACCGCTTCTGAGAGTTACAGCATTAGAACAAACAATATTATCATTTTCTGGCTCTACAGACGCAGACAAGACATCACATACTACCTGCTCTTTCTTTTTATAGCTATTGGGGTTGGCCTCGACCTGAGATGGGATAGTGGTCTTGGTAGCGGTCTGATCGTCGAGCCTCTTGGTCATATCTGCTAGCCCTTTGACGAGTTGGGCCAAGCAATCCATGGTCGGGTTCACAGGAGTTACCTCAGTAGATTCAACATGCAGACCACGCTATTGCTGCATGTGTTGGTGCTGAGGTTGTTGTTGGTGGTGTTGGGGTGGTGTAGGAAGATGAAGCTGCTGGTAAGAGAGAGGGGGATACAGTTGGTACTGTTGAGGTGGAGCGGCCGCATACTGGTGAAAAGGCTGTGGATGGCAGTACTACGGCTGCTGATAATGCTGATACTGCCTCCATTGATTTGCATATAAAGGAGGCCGATGATACAATGGCGGCGGTTATGAGGACTGCCCAAATCGACCACCCTGAGGTTGGTGGTATTGCCGGTTGGCTTGTAGCTGACTGATGAATCCACATTTCATCATCTTTATTCAATCATTTTGGCACCAAAAACCCTAGCAAAGCCTGTAAATAACATTAAAATCACCATCTTAGCATGCATGTATGTGCATTCAATTAGTGTATAAAATGTTGTAATTAAGGCCAAAATTATAGAATAAATAAAGAAAAGAAAAAGAATAAAATATTGTAAATATTTTATGACCCAAAACCCCCGAGACCTAGGCATCTTGATGAATAGGTCGACAAGGAATAAAGTAGGGGGAGATAAGGGCCAAATACCTATAATTATTAATTCATTCTTTATTCATTTTTGGGACCTATTTTTGGTTCCACTTTTTATACAACAAATAAAGAAACTTTGTACATGAAAGTTGTAGATAATTTTATAAAGAAAAATACAAAATTGATTTCACCGAAAAAGAATACACAGATAAAAAGTTATGATCTGAATAAGAATCCAGAATCCCAACTTTCCAGACCCGTATCTCACAACTGACAACTCCAAATGTAGCAAACTCACCTTTAATTGTATATAGAATAAAATAATCTATTTAATGGTGGTGGTTTCGCATTTGGCGGAGCTACGGTTTGAAAGTTGAGTTTTGGACCCCTATTGTATACCTGTACTGAATAAAATATTCAATTTATTCTTTATTCATTATTTATTCATTTTTATATTTTTATAACTATGTAAATATTTCTTGTAATATATATATGTGTACTAAAATCAGAATAAAATGCAATGAAAATAGAAAAATAAAAATACTTATATAAAGGATACATAGGTATACTGCCTATACATATACCAGTACAAAACATTCTTATAATTTATTAATTATACATAATAAATCAGAAAAATAAAATAAAAATATATTTATGTGTATAAAAGTATTCTATAATTTTACAAAATAAGAAACAAAAATAATAAAATTAAAATCTACAAAATAAAAATAAAAAGATGCAATATGTAGGTATTATACCTATATAGGGTTAAAAAGGTAACTTAAAAAAATAAGTCATAAAAATAAATAAAATCATAATAAAATACTACATAAAATTTTAAGCATTTTTTATTTTATAACTTTTAATTAATTCGACCTAATTCCATTTTTTATTGATTTTACAAATTAATTTTTCAGGGTTTTTCCTGGTTGGTCCACGTGGACCAACCAGGAGGGGTCAACAGTTGACCTCGGTCAACTGGACACCCTACCCCCTGTAGCTTTGTCAGAGGCTCATTTTTGGGCCGTTTTCTCGATTTTTTCGAAGATGCTAGGTACCTCATCTCGTGCTAGCGCCTTCTTGACTTTTGCTCATCGATGATCGAGGAGGCTCGCCCATATCTTACATCGGGACGTGGATCACTAATGCGCTCCAGATCTCTTGGTCTTTGGACCCCTGCGACTCAGGGTCAAACCAAATATAACGAGCCCCCCTTCTTCCCTTTCGAATTTGAACACCTTCGGTCCACCCCTCGCACCTACTCCGAGCTCCAGCGCTTCCTGGAGGTGACAGCTCCACCGTGAAGCCTTCAGCCAAGGCAGCCGAGGTCGGAGGCGTCTCCACCACCTCCCGCAACTCCGGTGGTTGAGGTACCCTTCCCTCCGGTCTACACCGTCGAGGAAGCCATTTCATCCCTTTATCTTTCGTGCATTAGCTTAGTCTGAGTCTTAGGAGCGAAAGCCCTCAAGAAATTTTGAAATCCATCGTGTGATTCGCCTAAACACCCATCCTCGCCGGAGCGCACCTCCGGCCACCCATCGCCACTTCGCCTCTCGCATCGATTAGGTCCACTCAAGGTCCAGGCACTTTGCCCTGGACCTTCTAATGCTTTTTGCAGGTCCAAGCACCATCATTGAAGCCTGGAGGCGATTCTGGAGCTTCGCCGGAGCTAGCGGAGCTCTGTAGCTCCGCCGCCCTTCAGCGAGCCCCTCGGCTATCGCCGGGGCTTTTTGCCGCCACCAGTCTCTATAGGAGGACCAGGAGACTCTCCACGTCCATTTTGAAGCCCTGACTACGCCGGAGGACGACGATCTGTAGCGGCGAAGTTCGCCTCACCGACGTCCTTCGTTGTTCTTCCTCATCGACTCCCAACCGTCGGATTGAGGAGCTCTTCCAGGTCGAGCAGCCACCGTTGGATCGCCACCCATCGCCACCGTCCGATCATCCCCAGATGATCTAATCTCAGCCGTCCGAGCGAAGCGTCGTCGACCCGTTGGATTCACGCCACGTGTATAAGTGAAGACCGGTAGCCGTTGGATCCACGCGCCGAGGGTATTTTGTATTCCAACCCTCGCGCTTTTTGTATTTATTATTTAGTAGTTAAACTTTTGTCTGTAGCGTAAAAACTTTGGTTTATTTGCACAAGCACCCCCGTACTTTCTATATTTGCATCCAGGTCCTTCACCACGTCACCTCACGTGACCTGTACACGTGAGGTGTGGGCATTTTGCAAGGATACCCTCGGGCCTTTGTGTATTTTGTTTTAGTACTAAAACTTTCGCATCACGTGTTATATTTTTGGACTTTTTGCATGTAAGCCCCCTGAGTTTTGAAATATTACATTTCAGTCCTCGCCAGGCGCGTGTGAGTCACGCGCCCTGGTGGGAAAATTGCTAGCGTACCCAGGCGGGTTTTGTAATTAGTTTTTGGAGCTTTAAATTAAATATTCAGTGTATATTTTTGTGGAAAATTGCATGTATGCCCTTGGATGTTTGAGAAATTGCATAAATACCCCTACCAGGCCTATGTTTTGATTGGATGCTTGTTGTACTTATTTAACCCATCATCTTAAGTCCAAAAATTCCACAAAAATAGGGTTTAGTTCCTGGATACGTGTACTTCAACGCTATCATTTTAGTTTTTGATTTTGTTTTATTTTTATATTTATTAAAAATCAAAAACAAGCTTTTTCTCTAATGTCTAGCTTAGAAAATGCCAAAAAAATATTAAAACAATTCCAAAAATTCTAAAAAATTCACCTAGTGTCTATTTTATCCTCTATTAGTGTCAGTGCAAAAATCATTAAAAATCTCAAAAGAAAAATACTAAAAATTTAAAAAGACTAAAAAACTTCAAAAAAATATATAAAATAGTAGAAAACTCCAAAAAATACAAACTCAGTTTCTGTTTGTCCTTTATTTTATCCTCTTTATTTGAAAAATAGTTTAAAAAATTTTGATTGCTGTTTGCTATTTTTAATTCCCATTTTACTCACAGCCAGCTCTTGTTTCACTGTTTTGACTTATTTAAGTATTTAAAAATACCAAAAACACCTTGAAAAAATCCCCAAAAATCACAAAAATAGTAAAAAAGCCTAAAAATACCAAAAATAATTTATTTCTGGATTTTTTGTTATTTCTGCACATTTTTATAAATATTTGACCTTGTCTTTCATTACCTTGTTTTTATTTTCCAATATTAAAAAAAGAAAATATCAAAATATAAAATATAAAATTATAAAAATCATAAAATTAAAAATCAAAATACAAAATCAAAAATCAAAAAAAGAATAAAAAATTAAAAATTAAAAACCCACAAAAATTTATTTGCTTGCTTGCTTAGTGTAGACACATCACACACACACACTTGAGCACAATTTTTGAATTACCCTGCTTGCTCCCTGTGTTCGAACTCTCTACATACTTGCACCTATACATCTTTTATGTAGAGTTAAAAATAAATTTTAACTCCACATTAGTTCTAATTTATTGATCTTTAGGGTGGGTTAATTGTTGACTTTAATTGAGATTTGTGTGGTTGACACTTCGACTGAGTTCACGCTTTGTGTTGAACTTAAGACCACCGAATTTCGGTTAAATCACTGATCCTGAGGTTGTCCCATGGGACGGGTCGGTTGTGCTTCATTGCTCCATACCCTGTTGACTTCTTGAATCAGGGGTGGTGGTGGGAAGACTGGATCAGATCCTGATACAAACTCTGGTTGGTACACAACCATCTGCTATTGCGGCTGGCCCTGGTCGAGCGCCTGCACGTAGTACACATGCTGGACTGCCGGTGACTGCGGGCTCGGCTGAGGCTGATGTGGCGGCGGTAGGTTGTCCTTCTTCTCAGCTAGAGCTTCTAATGGTGCTGCCGACTGAACAGAGTTGATGGTGCCCGCTAACAGTTCTAGCTGCTTGGTGATCTGATCTAGCTTGTCAAGATTTTGAGTCCTCTTCTCGATCACAGCAAGTTTTTCAAGGTCATGTGATCGTTTCTCGATGATATCAACCTTCGAGAGATGACCCCGATGATGCTGAGGTTGGAGCTCTCATCTCTCTCCGCCTCACCGGATGCTGCCATGTGCACTTGTTTTTAGAGGATCTGGGGCTGCTTTTGGTATGTTTTTGATGAAGAAAGGGCGGCCTCTCCTTCGACCATTTCTTCAAAGATTTTCCAGACTACATCTTCATCCTTGTTGAAGTGTGAACCCCCACATGCTACGTCAACGAGCCTTTGGCTTTCGATGTTCATGCCCCTAAAGAAATGTTGGACCAAGCTGGTCTTTGAGATCTCATGATGAGGGCATTTCTCATGTAGATTGGGTAATCTCTCCTAGGCTTCATGTATTGATTAGTAGGCTCCCTGGGAGAAGTTGTTGATTTGTGTTCGCATCTGGTTGAGCCGACCGAGAGGGTAAAACTTGTGCAGGAAAGCTGACTTCAGTTCCTCCCAGGTTGTCACAACCTTCCCCAGATGGTTGACCCAATAAAGGGCCTTGTCTTGCAGGCTGAAGGGGAATGCCATCATTTTGACAATGTCCAGCGGAACATAGGGGTAGTGAGTAGTACGACAGATGCGTGAGAACTACTGCAGGTGGATGTATGGCTCTTCATTGGTGTTCCCATGGAAAGATGGAAGAAGAGCGAGGAACTGGGGCTTCATCTCAAAGTGAGCGTGCACCGGTGGAATGAGGATCCACTCGGTCATCTGGCTGTCTCCAGGATTGTAGGTCTCCTTCAGTGTAGGTTTGGGTCTCCCATTTTCCGGCTCTTCCTCGTCATCAGGTGGATTACTACCTCCTCATCATCCTCCTCCTCCCTCGGCTATGTTCATTACATCATTCAGCATATCCTGGAAAGCTGTTTGTGCTAGGGCCTTCTCTGCCAGCTGCTGTTGGATAGCCTGGATGGATGCCAATAATTGTGCATTAACTTGATTCTGATCAGGCATCTGTCCTTCTGGTTGGGGTAGCTGCTGACCCTTGCCCTTTCCTTGAGGAGCCATGTTAGGGTCTGAGTCTGACGAAATGAATTCCGGATTAGAATCCAAGGCTTGGTCTGTCTTTTATCTGCAGAATGAGAGAATCCTAATCAGACCACTTACAATATTATTCAGTGGTCCTGATGAATCTAGAATTAAGGTCAATCGCAGTATGTTAGGAATGGAAAAAGATATGGATTGTGATCAACTTCCATTCACAACGGCGAAAGTGGGACAAAAGTGAACCCAGTTTATTGAGTGGTCAAAAGAAAGGTAGAAGACGAGGAGTCTGGAGATCAATCCGCAAAGTCCGGGTCGGGTTCTCGGGAATCGCCTCGAATTTATTGGCGAAGTTGAGTCTATGGAATCGATGTGGGTGTCGGCGAGATCCCGATGGAAACCATCCATAGATCGACTTCACGAAGCACAAGGAGGATTGGATGTTGGAAGAAGGATACGATGGTCAACGAGGAATAAAAAGGAATGCAAAATAGTAGCAAGGCTCGACTGAGTGGGGGTCAAAGGAGAATGATACAACAAAATTTGCGCAAAGGTGCGGGACTTGATCTTTGAACCTTAATCTAGATCCATACAAACACAATACAAAATTTGGTTCACCAACTCACGCCATTTGAAGCCGTGAATGCTCAGCTATTTATTATCTTTTCAGTTTTAGAGTTGTTATTTCAGGCATATCTTTTAACAAGTCCTTAGCACGCTAACCCTATAGGAGAGAGAGTACTGCCAGAAAAGAATCCCGTACTTGTCCTCCTCCTTTGTAACCTGTAGTCTGTACTTTTTGAGGTCCTTGTAACCCTTCATGGATCCCTACTCAACCAAAAAAATAGAAAGAGGAAGCCGATAGGCGAAACCAATACTTCGGTTCTCGCTCGATACACAATACTTCATGAATCACCCGTGAAGGCGTGGCCTATGCTCAATACTTCAGACCATGTCGATGTTCCACACAAGGCAGGAACACCATCGCTGACATGGCCCTACTCGGTCACGTACGATAGAAGCACCATTACTTCGGAAATCCAGGCGATACACAAGGCAGTTGCAGACTGGGATTTTGGCTCTATTCCTTATGGGACGTGCCTCGCTCATGGGAGTAGGGTTTTGGTCCCCCTCCGAAGGTACCTGAAAACAATGAGGGCTTTATGAACCCAATACAATGATAGTCCATTACGAATTTTAATTAAGGTCAGAGTTTATTTAGCAGTCCTCTTGTTTTAGTTTTTTTTGGTTTTCACTTTTTTTGAGTCCGTTTTCATACCAACGCCTAACGTTTTGTAGATTCTCATTTATATCCTAGGTGCTCAAAATCAGAGGGAGATAGCGGAAAAGACGTGCAAGTTGGTTCCATGATGGAAATCTCACCATTGAAGCGAATGATGCATGCTGAGTTAGAGGACTTACAGAGCATCCTATCTCTCTCCATGCGATATGCAAAACAGAATTTTTAAACCTAACTACATGGCGGTATGCAAGCGACAAAATCGCCCTAAACATTAGCTGCTATTAATCGTGAAGAACCAATTAACTTTGATTAGATCCATACGTAAGAGACTATAGGTATATGCATTCTTATTAATGTATGGACCTAGCTATCGAGTCAAGCAACCTGAGTACAGGGGCTCCATGCACACAAAACAAAATAAAGAAAAGGAGGAAAACTCAAAACAACGGGAAACAAAGAAAAGAAAGTGGGAAAAACACAAAAAAGCCGCGATGAGGCCCCCAGGTGAACAGACACCCGGGCACTGGACTCGTTGTTAAGAGTAGAGTCCAAGTTATATTACATGCCAAAAATTCTCTCTCTCTCTCGCTGAAATTACAAAAATGATCCTAATTACTCATGACCTCGCTAATTCACATCCGTTTGCATCATTGGTGCTCTCTCCAGCTGGTTGATGAATCTGTGATTCATCACTCTAAAAGTTGAAAATAGAGTCTTGTTCCCGAGTAAATAGCAGCATATTTCCCTTTATCATGCACAATTAGCATTCATACATGCATTCATAATATTTGCATTATAGCATACACATTTGCATTAAATAAGAAGCCAAGATCACTTATAAAATATCCACCCATAAAACAACATCTCCCTTATAATGTATACACCTTTAGTTAATAATATAAGGAAGAAAGTCAGAGATCTCATTTGTAAAACATCCAATAAAGCCCTAGAACCCCTAGACCATAAAAAGCCCATAGTTCTCTTATACCAACTCCAAAATAGGTCTACTCACTTTCAGATGAATACACATTCAAAGACCTTTAAAATGAGACTAATTTCATCCAATTCGGAGCTCGTAGGAAGAAGTTGGGTTTTTGGGCCTCTATGTATACTATATATGAGTATATTTGTATTCCTGTATTTCTGTATCATATTTCACCTCATCTCCGTTTTTGGTCAACATGAAACTTGTAGATCTCATCAAGATCTACAACTTTCATGTTTTTGAGTGTTTCCAAATTCGGCATCCTTCTCTCTCTAATCTCATTTCTTCTCGCAGCCACTCACAGCTGGCCACGTGGCGCCCTCTGATTGCGCCACACGGCCCACTCCCCTTGCCTTAGCCGCCCGCGCCCACAACCGTTGGATCTTCATCCTGATCCAACGGTTGTGCCACCTCCACGTACACATTTTTTCCCACCGTCTGATCTCCCTCAAGCCTTGATCACTTCCGTCCGCGGGCGCCTCAATCATAACTCACCACGTGGCGCATTGTGCGCCATTTTATCACGCCCGTGATGCCTTGATCTCCACCATTCATCTCCGCTTTAATTATCACCTTTGGATCAAGCACTTGAAGATATCAGATCTGTCCGTTAGCGCTCTCACCGGAGCTCGACACATGTTGCATTTTGCGCCCTTCGATCACGCACTCAACCTTTCCATCTGAGCTGCTAGCTCCGCAATTATCACCAACCCTTCGATCAATCGCTGGAGTCAATCACGGCCGCCCGCTCGTGCTTCGTCTTTAACGCGACACGTCTCGCAATCAGCGCCCTCGATCGCTTCACCTCAGATCGTATCAGAACCACTATCTGGCACTTTGATCCGGGCCGTTGGATCACAAGATCCAACGGCCATGACTCCGTCTTCTACCTCTAGCCCCCCTCTCTCCCACGATCTCGATCTTGCGCGAGGGGCTGCCCCTTTCTATTCTCGGCCCCACTCCTACCACCCTCTCCGACCGCCAACTCCACGATGGAGCCCATTCTTCCCTCATCCTCGCCAGCTCCCTCGCTTCCCACGACTCCCACCAGAGTCGCCCCACGACGACCACGAACCTCACCTCGTCACCAGCTACCCCATCACCTTCACCCTATAAATCACCGTCCTCCGACCACGTTCTTCCCTATCCGCCACTCCAGAGAGAACCCTTGAGCTTAGAGCAATCTATTTGGTGACAACAATTGAGCGTTTCTTCGAGCAATAATCGGGCTTATTCTCAGGCAAGATCCACGGCCGCCTCCGCCGTGCTGCAGCCGCCTCCGTGAGCTGCATGAGCTCAGAATCATCTACCGTTCTTCGAGAAACGACCAGGAGCACACCTTCGAGATCCATTCCTCAGGTAGCATCCTCCATTCTCCTCTGATCTTCTTCTTATTTTCTCCTTTGATTTGTCCGATTTAATTAACCCTCCACCATTGTTTTCTCGCTCCACCATCATCTTGCCGAGCTTCGCGACGAAGCTCCGATCTTCGCGCTATCATTACTTCCCTTAAACACCGTACCCCACCTTCACTCGATCACAGCTCCGCCGCCTCGGCGGAGCTTGCTCGCCGGTCGTCCCCACTCCCTCATAGGCCTCGCATCTCATTCCCAACAACTCCACGAGCACGTGCACGCTTCGGCTATATCCCTAACCCCTTGCAGGTACTCACTTCTTGATTGGCCAGAGGCTCACCAGAGCTGTATGTGAGCTCCTCCGCCACAGAGCTCCAGACCACCTCCTTCCCCCTTGAGTCCACCAGACGCTTCGCCGGCCATCCGTTGATCCTCCAAGATACCTCCGACCCTCCATCGACCTTTACCGACGACGGGAGGGAAGGGCGGAGCAAGCCCAGCAACGTCGGATCCCCGCCTTCTCCTCCGTAGGAGGCGGAGGGCTATCGGGGACGAAAAGCAGCAACCGTCCGATCTCTTTGATCGGACGATCATGAGCGAGCCACATCGCCAAGCGCTGGAGCAGCAGAGAGCCGTTGGATTTATCACGATCCAGCGGTGATAGATCAGCCACGTCATCGCTTCATCGCGCTCCAGGTGCCGTTGGATCAATCTAGATCCAACGGTCACTAATCGACCACATCGGCCATCGCCGTTCGATCGATCGATGATCTGACGGACTCATCTTCGCCACGCGTCATCAGCCAGCAGCCGTTGGATCGTCCTTGATCCAACAGTCCAGATCACGCCACGACGTCTGATCCGAGCCTCTTCCCCGACCACTAGGCTCGGATCCCCGAAGCTTCTCCGAGCCTCCATCCGAACCTCCAGAGCAGCCGAGCCCCGCCCTGAGCCGCCAACGTCCACCGAGCCTAGGGCACCCCACGTGAGGAGCACGTACGGCCTGGGCAAATTGCATTGAAGCCCTGAAAGTTTCTGATATTACAATTCAGTCCCTGCGAAACGACCCCACGTGAGGAGCACGTGCGTTTGTGGAGAAATTGCATTCAACCCCCCTGATTATAGGTAATTGCATAATAGTCCTTGTCAGCATATTTTATTTTAAGCAATTTTAATTCCTGTATTGTATTTATACCCCTGTCTTTGCACGTATATTTAGGCATTCATCTTAATTCATTTTTGAGTTTTAAAAATTGCATTGTGTAGCTTACATTGTCCTCCTTATTAGTGACACTTGGCATAATTTTGTAATATTATTGGAATTATTTATTAAATAATTGGTCAGTTTTGTCATATTTTGCCCAACTTCACCTTTTAATTAATAGTAATTTCTCTGTAACTCTAAAAATTCCAAAAAAATCACATTAGATCTAGGATAATAGCTTCACCTTGCATAAAAAATTCATCTCAATTGCACGCATTTCGAGGCCTAAATAATTCATTTGGTTAATTCTTTAATTTATTTTTAATAGGTTCATTTCACATCAAAATTAAGGTTTGATAATTTTCTTGATTCCTCATCTTTAGATCTATCTAGGATAATTTTTATTCCAAAAAATATTGTGATTTGATATTTATTAAAATTAAATTAGTCAAAATCACCCTGCATTCATTTTTAATTCACAGTTAATTCATTTAGTGTCAGAAAATTCCAAAAAAATTAGGATAGCTTAATTTCATCCCATTCCATCATATGGCCAAGTTTCATTAATTTTGGACTTCATTTGAATACTTATCTGATTTAACTTTAAAACTGGCCTGATTTTTGCATGTGTCTTGCATAAAAAACCTAAAAAGACCAAAAATATTCCCTATGAAAATCGAACATTGGAAATTTGCTAAAAATTCACCTAAGGAGACAGCTGCCTCCCTGAGTTCGACCTTGGACTCCCAAGTAAAAAAAGTTACCACTCGAGATTAATTTATAAAAAAATAAAAGTGGTTTTTGATTCGCTCAAGTTATCCGACTACAACGAGCATTGGTAATTAATTAGGACGTTAATTTGCTCTAATTAACAAGGGTAGCGGGAGGCTTATCAAAATGGCGCCGTTGCCGGGGAGGCACAGCTTAAGTTAATTTGTAGTAACTTCTAAGTGTTTGATTTTCTATCCCCGAGTAGTCTGACCCCCGGTTTTCTTGTAAATATTTTCTGTCTTTTAATTTTTGCATTTTTTTTGTCATTCTCTGACCTCAATTTATTTCTGTGCGAGGAACGCGAGGAGTCGAAGATGCTTCGAAGAATCGACAAATTAATGTTTTGAGTGATTTGAGTGAATCTGTAATTTTCTTTTTATTTCTTTTTTTCGCATCATTTCCAGCGGTTCCCGTTTGGGTTCTCGCATGTGTAAAGATAGTGAAACCATGTCCCCGTGTGTTGTGTGGTTAGAATGGTAAATTAGGCTTGCACTAGCGGATTCTTGAGCCAATCTAGGGTTTGCTTGTGCTCGTAATTTTTAGGACCACACAATGACTTAAAAGACGCACTTAGACCGCAGATCTAGCCAAATCAACATGTTCTTCACTCGCTAATAGAACTGCTTATCTAGGAGCGGATTTTATCGCTTGCATATGCATGTAGTGTAAAGTTTTCAATTCTGTTTTGCATCCTGCATAAAAGCGAAGGGATCATTGTAAGTCTTCTTAACTCAGCATCCGTATCATTGTTTTTTGTGCATCGGGTTTTCTCAATTTCCCCCTCTGTTTTTCACATTTAATTTAAACGGAAATTGGGACTGGACGATAGGCGTACTGTGTGGTTGGACTAACAAGTGAGAATTGAACTTAAAATTGGGACTGCTAAACATTATTGACCAAAAAATATATATAAAATTGGAAAATCTGTTTGCGGGAGATCAATCCCCGACCTTGTTTTCAGGATGAGTGAGGGTACTTGAGTGTGTGTGAACACCTTAAGGCAGAGCCCAAATCCCCAGCTTCCATATCACGTTCTGACTAATCCTAGCAAATATCACAAGTTGAATTTTTAAGGTTCACTGACTAGTACCAAGTAGCCTCCGTCTGTCTCAGGTAGATAGGGGCGAAATTGCGGTACTTCGCGACAAGTTGCCAGTAACCCCCCGGGGTGAAGTTCCGGCCTTGTCAGCCTCCGCCTGCTTGCAGGTAGATAGGGGTGTGGTCTTTGAATCCATCAACTTGGGATTGGAGCGAAGAAAGGAAGGACCGGCGGTATCTTAGGCGACAGGTTAAACAGGGAAGATGCATCCGTCTCTGAGCTGACTTCCCTTTTGGCCGCGTAATCCTTGCTATCTTGCTTGAAAAATCACACTTAAAATTTACAAGATTATTTGGACTCGATTTCGGGTCCTTCACTGTGTTGAGTGTGAAACCAGGGTCTTGGATTGAATTGTTTGCTTCAGGTAGGAGTCAAATCCTATCTTCACTTAGAACTCCCATTTCTTCTCGCCAAATCAAGATGAGTGACTGGGGGGATATCGGCTCTTTATTCACCAATCTCTCTTTGAGCCCCCCACGAAACTCCTCTTCATCGGCCCAAGCGCACCTTCGACAACCCAGGACTCATGACCCTCTTGAGTTCTGGTTCCCTCATACCCAGGGTGGTTACTCTCAAACCAACCCTTTCCTCTCTTCTGAGCTTACCGAGGAAGACCATCGCCTCGGTAAGAATCCCTTCCTTGATTTGTCCTATGACACCGACATTATTTCATACCCAGGAATAGAGGACAAGATGCCACCTAAGCAGCCACCGGATGAGGATCAATTGCGACAAATTCTTAATCGCCTTACCACAACCGAACAACAAAATGCATATCTCACGGCTAGAATGGGACAGATTATTGCAGCAGGAGGAATCGACCGACCAATGGTTGATACCTACAACCCAGCAGAAAATGAGATTCAAAGTTGGTTGGCACCAGTGGTTCCTGCCGAAGCATTTGAGCTCAAGCCCCATTTCCTTAGCCTGCTACCGAAGTTCAACAGAAATGCCCATTTAGAACCATATGCCTTCCTCCGAGACTTTGAGCTGGTTTGCAACAACCTTAGCCATCCTAGTGTTGGCCAAGACTACATTAGACTGAAGGCCACCCCCTTTGCCTTAGGAGATAAGGCAGCACATTGGCTGAAAAACCTAGGGGTGATATGTACAACCTGGATGCAGTTCAAGGACCTATTTCTGAAGAAGTTCTACCCTCTCAGTAGGACTAACCAAATGAGAATGAAGATTGCCAGTTTCTCCCATGGACCCAGTGAACCCTTCCATGATGCCTGGGATAGGTTCAACGACTTAGTTCAGAAATGTCCCTGCCACGGCATTTCTAAGGTGATCTTAGTCCAGACCTTGTTCTGTGGTTTAACCTTGGAGATGCAGGGGTTAGTCAGTACCGCCTGTGGAGGAAGCTATCTGAACAAGAACGAGAATGTTGTATGGAAGATCCTAGAGCAGTTGGCAGAAACCGGCAGGTCGCAGGCCACCAGGGCCCATCAGTTGTCTCCCTCAATCTTATCCAATGAGACAACTAGAAGGACTGTAGCAGATCTACAGAGGACCTCATCCCCAACATGGGGATGATTGCTGATAAGTTAACCATGGTTGAGCAGATCCACAAGAGGGTCACTAACCTTGAGTCTCTCTCACGTCTACCTAAGCAAGTGGAGGAACTTACTGAGAAGGTAGCTAAGATGAAGTTACCTACCCCTTCTGCACCACCTGTACCTGTACATCGAGTCCATATTGTACAGGAACAGGCACCGGGGCCTCAGAGTGGCTGGGTGGAGGATCAGACTTACACCCAGCAGGACCAGCATGCACCCCCACAAGTGGAGACCGGATACGAGGAGCCTCCGCAGGTGTTCGAGATCAACGGACTGTGGTACTTCCGTGACCCCGTCAGCAGACAGTCGGGGATGGGGAATGGTCAGACTCGTCCACCTACCCCATCTTACCAAGGAAACAGCTCCATCCCCATACCACGCTTTGTTCAGTCCATGTCCGAACAAGGGTACCAGCCTCATCAGCACCAGCAGCAGCAGCGCACGTTTCAGCAGGGCCCAGCACCGTCCCACCAGCATCAGCAGTATCGGCATGGCCAACAGGGCCAGTACATGAGTTGGAGTCAATAATGCCTTTCCCTCGAGCTCTTAAGGGTGGAAAGAAGAAAACTAAAAAAATCTAAAAAGATGACCCTGAGATGGCAGAGTTCTGCAACAAACACATCAAGGTCACAATCCCCTTTGACAAGTACGTGGAAATGACTCCTGCATTTCAAAAATACCTTAAGGTGAGATGCACACCTACTAGGGTTAGCAGGAAGATCAAAAGCCATGTTGAGAAACAAGTTCTATCAATAGCCATGACTTGTGCAATAAAGAACTCGTTTCCAAGGAAACGAAGAGACATGGGTGCACACTATGTAGTGAGTCATGTTGATGACATCGCGTTTGCATGCACTCTCCTGGACAATGGTTCCTCAATTAACCTAATGCCTACAGCCCTCTATGAGCGGCTTAATCTCGGACCTCTTAGGAAATCTAGATTCCTCCTACAGTTCGCTGATAAATCAACCAAGAGGTCCCAAGGAGAATTGAGAAATTTTGTGATCAAACTCGAGGGCCAGGAATACATGGTGGACTTCACTGTCCTAGATATGGAAACCCCTCATAATGGGAGAGATTCCCAGATCATCTTAGGCAGGCCCTTCCTCATAACAGCAAGGGCCTTGTTTGATTATAAGATCGGGAAAATCCAGTTCCAAACTCCAGGCGGAGATGAGGAACTAGAGATGAAGCAAACCAGATGGCAGAGACCGGATTCCGAATCCAGCACCGAGTACTCTTCAACCAAAGCAGACTGCGATTATGTAGACACAGTTGGGCCATGGAGACAGAACCCAGCCAGCACCGATGAGTCCCTTCCCTCTAGAGATGATCCCGTGCATGAGTACGTTTGCAAGGTCCTTAGAAACGAGTACCGCTCAGAACTTGCATCGCCCTACATCTTTGATGACTTAGGGCCCAGTTGGGCATGTCAGTCCTTACCTCTTTAGGACAATCGGAAGATGAGGATGATGAGTCGGACGAGGCTTTTGCCGATTGCATGGAGACCTTTGACGATCCAACTCCAGAGCCGAGCAACTTGGTGGCAATCATTACAGAGAAAGATCCAGCCACCTCCAACACTGAGCCAGATTTGATTGAGCCAGATTTCCTAGACGATCACACCATACCTGAGCTCAAGCCCTTACTGACAACACTGAAATACACCTTCCCTGCGCGTCAGGACAAGAAATTTTCGGTCATCATCAGTTCGCGATTGATCGAGGAGCAAGAATCTCGCTTGCTAGAGATCTTGGAGAAAAACCGCAAGGTGATAGGCTGGAGCATTTCCGATCTCCACGGGATAAATCCCGCTCTGTGTTCGCACCATATCTACTTGGAGAATGAAGCCAAACCCTCTCGTGAATTTTAACATCGTTTGAATCCAAATTTACGAGAGGTCGTGAAGAAGGAGATAGAGAAATGGTGCAACTCGGGTTTTATTTATCCCATCTCCGACTCTAAATGGGTGGCCCCATCCATGTGGTCTCGAAAAAGTCGGGAATTCAAACGACCACCAATGAGGACGGAGAGGAGATCGTGACGCGAGTGCCCACGTCGTGGCGCGTCTGTGTGGATTACAGACGCTTGAATGTCGCGATGAAGAATGATCATTTCCCCTTGTCGTTCATTGATCATATCCTAGAGAGACTAGCGGGGAACGAGTTCTTATGTTTCTTGGATGGGTTCTCGGGCTACAATCAAGTATCCTTAGCTCCGGAGGACCAGGAAAAGACCACGTTCACATGCCCCTTTGGTACCTATGCTTTCAGGCGCATGCCCTTTGGGTTATGCAACGCTCCAGGTACTTTCCAAAGGTGCATGATTGCTGTATTCGCCGAAATGGTCGGCAAATTCCTGAAAGTCTTCATGGATGACTTCTCGGTCCACGGCGATTCCTTCGATTCCTGTCTTAGGAATCTGGACCGAGTCCTCAAACGATGTTGTGAGGTCAATCTGGTGCTCTCCTGGGAGAAAAGTCACTTCATGATGACGGAGGGCATTGTGTTGGGGCACGTCATCTCCAAGAGAGGAATGGATGTTGACCCTGCCAAGGTGGATGTGATCAGACGACTCCAGCCACCAACCAACGTCAAACAGTTGCGGTCGTTCCTCGGGCATGTCGGATTTTATCGGAGATTCATTAAGGATTTTTCTAAGATTGCCCGACCGCTAACTAAGCTTTTAGGCAAAGACATGGAGTTTGTTGTTGATCACAAATGTCTTAAGGCCTTTAAGCTATTACAAGGAATGATCATGGACACACCTATCCTACAAGCCCCAGATTGGTCTCTACCTTTTGAGATCATGACGGACACCTCATACTTTGCTGTTGGGGCTGTATTAGGAATGACAAGGGATGGCGTCCCGTTCGCAATTCACTATGCAAGAAAAGTGCTTGATACCGCTCAGCGTAACTATACAGTTACGGAAAAGGAGATGCTTGCGGTAGTGTTTGCCTTGGACAAGGTCAGATCTCATGTAATTGGATCCAAGGTAATTGTGTTCACTAACCACACGGCATTGCGATACTTGATGGAGAAGAAGGACGTGAAGGAGCGTCTTCTTCGATGGATTATTCTTATCCAGGAGTTTGATTTGGACATCGTGATAAACCTGGAAAGAAGAACGTAGTAGCCAATCATCACTCTCGTCTCAAAGATCTTAGTACTTCCGAGGATTCACCAATTCGAGACTCCTTCCCTGACGAGTCGATTTTTGTTATCGACTCACTCCCATGGTACGCCAACATCGTGAACTACCTTGTCTCCATGAAGGTTCCCAAAGATTGGCCCAAGAGCCACATGGACCGACTGAAGTCGGACGCTAGACACTACCATTGGGAGGATCCGATCCTTTTCTTTGAAGGACCGGATTGTGTCTGGAGACGGTGTATTCCTCAGGAGGAATACCAGAGTGTCCTTTCTTTATGCCACAACTTGGAGGCAGGAGGACACCACTCCGGGAAGAGGACCGCATGGAAGGTACTTCAGTGTGGCTTTTACTGACCGACTCTGTTTTGCGATGCCATCACCTTTGCGAAGTCGTGTCCAGTATGCCAGATAATGGGAGGAACCGTTGGTTCCAAGGATGAGATGCCTATGCAGCTTGTCATCATTTATGATGCCTTTGACGCCTGGGGCATCGATTTCATGGGCCCATTTCCTATTAGCCACGGATTCGAGTACATCCTTCTTGCGGTAGATTATCTATCCAGGTGGGTGGAGGCTATCCCGAGCCGCAGACAGCAGGACTGTCTGTAAATTCATCAGAGAACACATAATCTCTAGGTTCGGGATCCCCAAAATGATGATATCAGATGGGGGTAGCCACTTTGTAAATCGGGAGGTAAAGAAACTCCTGAAGGACTACGGCATCGAACACCGTGTCGCGAGTCCTTACCACCCACAGACCAATGGTATGGCTGAGGTGTCAAATCGGGAGGTAAAGACTATATTGCAAAAGCTTGTCCGCCCGGATAGGAAGGACTGGTCTCAGATCTTGGATCAAGTCCTCTGGGCGTATAGGACAGCTTACAAGACACCGTTAGGAACCTCCCCATTCCGAATGGTATTCGGAAAGCCATGCCATTTGCCCGCAGAACTAGTGCATAAATCAGAATGGGCAATCAAGAAGGTCAACTGGAACACACCTTGGGCAGAAGCAGAGAGAAATGGATCTGAATGAGCTTGTGGGAGTCAGAAACCGCTTATATGACAACAGTTTGGTGTACAAGGACAAGGTGAAGCATTGGCATGATAGATATATCAGACGAAAGACCTTTGTTCCTGGACAGAAGCTATGGTTGTTTAATGCTAGGCTGAAGATCTTCCAAGGCAAGTTGAAGTCCAAGTGGACATGCCCATTTGTCATCCGTACGGTGCATGATAGTGGATGTGTCGAGATCTCAGATCTCACAGATGATGCACCGACATTCCTGGTGAATGGACAACTGTTGAAGCACTTCGCCGAATCCAATGAGCAGTTAGTCCATGTTGAGGAGATTGTATTCATGTGCGAGACAGATTCAGTAGATACACCTCGAGCCGCGTATGAGACCTTGCAGCAGTGAGCTCTAGCC
The DNA here is from genome assembly GCA_037367405.1 of Ottelia alismoides. Lineage (NCBI taxonomy): Eukaryota > Viridiplantae > Streptophyta > Magnoliopsida > Alismatales > Hydrocharitaceae > Ottelia > Ottelia alismoides. The sequence goes on along the minus strand of JAZKJV010008246.1, from coordinate 749,053 downwards.
ATCAGCAGCATCTCGAAAGATTCAGACCGACTCACTTTTATATATCATCATTCCTGTACATTCTGTCCTTTCTTGGACTATACTTAGGATGACTAGATCCTAAGTATAGGGGGATGAGCCACCTGAGTCGGTTCACTGTACATTGTCCAGATCACATTGGTCCTCATACTCACTTCCGTCCTATACTTAGGCTGACATGAGAAGTATAGGGGGGACTGATGCCCGCATTGTATATTCATCCACTTCTCTTCTTGACCTCGTCCGCCCCACTTTTGGACTTTCCTCTACACTTAGGCTGCCAGAGCCTAAGTATAGGGGGGCCGGTCGATTTCTACACATTTTCCATTCTCTTTAGCTCTCCTACGCTTAGCACGAGCTATGTCTATTTCCCCGCTTTTCATGCTCTGAGGACATAGCACACACTAAGTATAGGGGGGCGTGTATATATTACATATATACTTTACCCATAGCTCGTACTTTCGTGTATTTTCGCGTACTTTTTGTATTTATTTTGCAATAATTACGGGTGGGTAAAAATTGGAAAAAAATGTATACTTGTATAACTGTATAATACTTATAAACACTTGTAAATTGTTGTAACATAGGAGGTTTTGAAAAAAAACAACAACAAACAAAAAAACAAAAAAAAACAAAAAAAATAAAAAATATAGGCTTCTTATTTACTCTTGCATATCATTCTTAAATAAAAAGAGTCTTGCATTTACATTCATCTGCATAGCATGTCATATGCATCTCATCTGCATATCTTGCATATGCAAAGTGAAAAGCTAGTTGGTTCTGAACCAAGTTAGGAGTAGATGTTGAGGAGGGACTTGATTTGACCTTAATACACCTAATTTCAGAGGAACCTTATAGGAACTGGAGTTAAGATTTCTCAGGTCAAGTGACTTAATTCTTTGAGTCCGCAAGTCTATGTTCACATGTCATCTTGATTAGTCTAAGTAGAATATCTCGTGCACACGCATGATTCTTTTAGATAATGACCTAACTTGGACAAGCACAATCCACGTAGCTCTTAATTAAGGAGGTTGTGAGGAGGTAGAATCCTTTAGCTTGGAGTAGCACACGGGTGGAAACATCCGTCCTCCTCTAGGGAGGGTAGTGCATCTCAACCTAGTCTGGTGGTGTTGACATCTAAGGATAGGATGCAGTGGGTTGCAATAATGCTTCAAAAGAGGGATTGTCTACTGGCTCAAGAGGAAAAACTCCTGATGTACATGCTGCACCTTGTATATAGTTTAAAAAAAATGCAAAAACTCCAAAAAAATCAGACAGGTCCAAGTGAAAATAAAATACCTATCGGAGTATGTATATTAGCAAGAAGTCTGCACCTGGATGACTTGCTACACTGGTCAGGCATCCCAGGATAGGTAGCTACACTGGCTACCGTCCATTCTTTTCTCCACCCCCTCCTCTTGAGCTGGTCGCACTTGAACTTAGAAGGGAATACCCCGCTCCTCGAGGAAAGAGTTACTGGACCGGGTTATTGAGTTACCTTGTTAGAGGAGGTTGTTTCCGAGCCATTTCTGATGTGAAGAGTTACATCTCACTTACACAGTACAAGTAAGAATCATAGTCATCAGAAATTTGTGTTTGAGGATTTGTTCTGACCTGACTATTGAGGCGTCTTGAATAGAAGACTTGTGGAACTTGAAGTCTGTTAGGTCTTAAGTTCAGGTCCCAATGAGGTTCCGCCACACAATTAATCCAAAGGTCGAGTCAAACTCCATTTTCAACCTTTGTTCATGACCTTGGTATGGAACCCAAAATCATTTCACTCTTGCATTTCATTTAGTTGCTCTGGGACGAGTGAGGTTTAAGTATAGGGGGTTGATGAATCTGTGATCCATCACTCTAAAAGTTGAAAATAGAGTCTTGTTCCTGAGTAAATAGCAGCATATTTCCCTTTATCTTGCACAATTAGCTTTCATACATGCATTCATAATATTTGCATTTTAGCATTCACATTTGCATTAAATAAGAATCCAAGATCACTTGTAAAAGATCCATCCAAAAAACAACATCTCCCTTATAATGTATACACCTTTAGTTAATAATATAAGGAAGAAAGTCAGAGATCTCCTTTGTAAAACATCCAATAAAGCCCTAGAACCCCTGGACCATAAAAAGCCCAAAGTTCTCTTATACCAACCCCAAAATAGGTCTACTCACTTTCAGATGAATACACATTCAAAGACTTTTAAAATGAGACTATTTTCATCCAATTCGGAGCTCGTAGGAAGAAGTTAGGTTTTTGGGCCTCTATGTATACTATATATGTGTATATTTGTATTCCTGTATTTTTGTATCATATTTGACCTCATCTCCGTTTTTAGTCAGCACAAAACTTGTAGATCTCATCAAGATCTACAACTTTCATGTTTTGAGTTTTTTCCAAATTTGGCTTCCTTCTCTCTCTAATCTCATTTCTTCTTGCAGCCACTCACAGCTGGCCACGTGGCGCCCTCTGATTGCGCCACGCGGCCCGCTCCCCTTGCCTTAGCCGCCTACGCCCACAGCCGTTGGATCTTCATCCCGATCCAACGGTTGCGACACCTCCACGTACACCCTTTTTTCCCACCGTCTGATCTCCCTCAAGCCTTGATCACTACCGTCCACGAGCGCCTCAATCATAACTCACCATGTGGCGCATTGTGCGCCATTTGATCACGCCTGTGATGCCTTCATATCCACCATTCATCTCCGCTTTAATTATCACCTTTGGATCAAGCACTGGAAGATATCAGATCCGACCGTTAGCGCTCTCACCGAAGCTCGACACATGTTGCATTTTGCGCCCTTCGATCACGCACTCAACCTTTCCATCTGAGCCGCTAGCTCCGCAATTATCATCAACCCTTCGATCAATCGCTGGAGTCAATCATGGCCGCCCGCTCACGCTTCGTCTTTAACGCGACACGTGGCGCAATCAGCGCCCTCGATCGCTTCACCTCAGATCGTATCAGAATCGCTATCTAGCGCTTTGATCCGGGCCGTTGGATCACAAGATCCAATGGCCACGACTCCGTCTTCTACGTCTAGCCCCCCTCTCTCCCACGATCTCGATCATACGTGAGGGGCCGCCCCTTTCTATTCTCGGCCCCACTCCTGCCACCCTCTCCGACCGCTAACACCACCACGATGGAGCCCATTCTTCCCTCATCCTCGCCAACTCCCTCACTTCCCACGACTCCCACCAGAGTCTCCCCACGACGTCCACAAACCTCACCTCGTCACCAGCTACCCCATCACCTTCACCCTATAAATCACCGTCCTCCGGCCACGTTCTTCCCTATCCGCCACTCCAGAGAGAACCCTTAAGCTCAGAGCAATCTATTGGTGACAGCAATTGAGCGTTTCTTCGAGCGATAATTGGGCTTCTTCTATGGCTAGATCCACGGCCGCCTCCGCCGTGCTGCAGCCGCCTCCGTGAGCTGCACAAGCTCAGAATCATCTACCGTTCTTCGAGCGACGACCAGGAGCACACCTTCGAGCTCCATTCCCCAGATAGCATCCTCCATTCTCCTCTGATCTTCTTCTTATTTTCTCCTTTGATTTCTCCGATTTAATTAGCCCTCCACCATTGTTTTCTCGCTCCACCATCATCTCGCCGAGCTCTACGATGGAGCTCTGATCTTCGCGCTATCATTACTTCCCTCAAACACCGTACCCCACCTTCACTCGATCACAACTCCGCCACCTTGGCGGAGCTCGCTCGCTGGTCGTCCCCACTCCCTCATAGGCCTCGCATCTCATTCCCAACAACTCCACGAGCACGCGCACGCTTTGTCTATATCCCTAATCCCTTGTAGGTACTCACTTCTTGATTGGCCGGAGGCTCGCCGGAGCTGTATGTGAGCTCCTCCGCCACCGAGCTCCAGACCACCTCATTCCCCCTTGAGTCCCCCAGACGCTTTGCCGGCCATCCGTGGATCCTCCGAGATACCTCCAACCCCCCATCGACCTTCACCGACGACGGGAGGGAAGGGCGGAGCAAGCCCAGCAACGCCGGAGCCCCGCCTTCTCCTCCCCAGGAGGCGGAGGGCTATCGGGGACGAAAATCAGCAACCGTCTGATCTCTTTGATCGGACGATCAGGAGAGAGCCACGTCGCCAAGCACCGGAGCAACAGAGAGCCATTGGATTTATCACGATCCAGCAGCGATAGATCAGCCACGTCACCGCTTCATCGCGCTCCAGGTGCCGTTGGATCAATCTAGATCCAACGGTCACTAATCGACCATGTCACCATCAGCAGAAGCGAGCCCACCGATGTTGGATCGATCGATGATCTGACGGACTCATCTTTGCCACGCGTCATCAGCTAGCAGTCGTTGGATCATCCTTGATCCAACGGTCCAGATCACGCCACGACGTCCGATCCGAGCCTCTTCCCGACCTCTAGGCTCAGATCCCCGAAGCTTCTCCGAGCCTCCATCTGAACCTCCAGAGCAGCCGAGCCTCTCCCCGAGCCGCCAACGTCCACCGAGCCTAGGGCATCCCACGTGAGGAGCACGTGCGGCCTGGGCAAATTGCATTGAGGACCAGGAAGTTTCTGATATTACAATTCAGTCCCTGCGAAGCGACCCTACGTGGGGAGCACGTGCGTTTGTGGAGAAATTGCATTCAACCCCCTGCATTATAGGTAACTGCATAATAGTCCTTGTCAGCATATTTTATTTTTAGCAATTTTAATTCCTGTATTGCATTTATACCCCTATCTTTGCACGCATATTTAGGCATTGATCTTAATTCATTTTTGAGTTTTAAAAATTGCATTGTGTAGCTTACATTGTCCTCCTTATTATGTGACACTTGGCATAATTTTGTAATATCAGTGGAATTATTTATTAATTAATTCCAATTTTGTCATATTTTGCCTAATTTCACCTTTTAATTAATAGTAATTTCTCTGTAACTCCAAAAATTCCAAAAAAACACATTAAATCTAGGATAATTAGCTTCACCTGCATAAAAATTTCATCTCAATTGCACACATTTTGAGGCTAAATAATCATTTGGTGAATTCTTTAATTAATTTTTAATAGCTTCATTTCACATCAAAATTAAGGTTTGATAATTTTCCTAGATTCCTCATCTTTAGATCTATCTACGATAATTTTTATTCCCATAAATATTTCGATTTGATATTTATTAAAATTAAATTAGTCAAAATCACCCTGCATTCATTTTTAATTCACAGTTAATTCATTTAGTGTCAGAAAATTCCAAAAAAATTAGGGTAGCTTAATTTCATCCCATTCCATCATCTGGCAAAGTTTCATTATTTTTGGACTTCATTTGAATATTTATCTGATTTAACTTTAGAACTGGCCTGATTTTTGCATGTGTCTTGCATAAAAAACCTAAAAAGACCAAAAATATTCCCTCTGAAAATCGAACATTGGAAATTTGCTAAAAATTCACCTAAGGAGACAGCTGCCTCCTTGAGTTCGACCTTGGAATCCAAGTAAAAAAAGTTGCCACTCGAGATTAATTTATAAAAAAAATTAAAAGTGGTTTTTGATTCGCTCTCGTTATCCGACTGCAACGAACACTGGTAATTAATTAGGACGTTAATTTGCTCTAATTAGCAAGGGTAGCGGGAGGCTTATCACTGGTCATGAAGTGAAGACCAACCTCCTCCAAGCTCGGCTGCCTTGACTTCCTAAGAAACCATCCTCGCATGGCGGGCCCTTGCAACAAGGTCACAAAGAGATAGAATTAATATATAAACTCAATCAATGGAAATAAAAATCAAGTAATTAATCAAAAGAAATGAATGTGTATGTCACTAATCAAGGAATCATGTATAGTTAAACAATTTCAAATAAATAGCTATTCACTGAATAAATGATGAATAAAAGAATTTCCATACAAGAATGACAAGGGGTGATAGGCTACGCTCATTGCTCCCCGGCAACGGCGCCATCTGATAACTAAGGTTTTGCGAGGGTCTAAAGTAGTCCACACAAGGCGGGACCACAGTGTCGCTGAGCGCCCGCTCACGAAACCTCAATCAATCAACAATTAACTCACAACAATCAAATAAGGCAGTGAAAGTGAATGTGGAGTTAAAGTTTATTATAACTCTACAAAGGATGTGTATAGTGTGCAAGCATTGTAGAGGTCGAACCACAAAGAGCAAGAAAAATGGGTAGCCTATAGGTATTTATGTACACTCCAGTCATCCTTAATGAATCATCTTTTTGTGGGTTTTTAGTTTTATATTTTATATATTTTATTTTTTTATGATTTTATATGTTTTTATATTATATATATCTTTTTTATATTTTCTTTTTATATTTTTAATTATATAAAATAGATATATATATAGAGATATTTTATATAAGTTGAGAGAGAGATATACAATATATATGTATCTATATATATAAGTACTCAAAATAAAGAAATATAATGTTTTTAGGCTTTTCATATTTTTCTAATTATTTTTTTTGTTATTTTTCTGGAATTTTACTAAATTTTATATGTTTTTATTTCCCAAAAATATACCTAAAATGGGATTAATTCAATATCTGAAATTAATTTGGGTTTTAAAAATAGTAAATAGATCACAAAATTACCCAACTAATTCTAATACATAAATAATAATATATAGATAATTATAAAATAGGAAAATATATTTTTGGGATTTTTGTTGAATTTTTTATATTTTTATTGAATTTTGGAGTTTTTATTTACTTTTGCTCTTTTTATGGGTTTTTGGTTTATGGACTCAATAAATAGCAAGATAGAGCATATATAATTTTTTTAATTTTTCAAAAAACATTTTCTATTTTTTTGTATTTTATAATTTAAACAGAGCAAAAATGGCTCCTATTTCAATTTTAATAAATGGATAAAATGCATAAAGTGGACAAATAAATACACAGTGTGGATCTACAAGGCACCAAGTATTTATCCTAATTTTTTGTGGATTTTTAGGAGCAAGCTAGGTTTTTTAAGAAATACATGAAGCAGATAAAATACAACAACCTAATAGGGCATTTTTGTAATTAAAAATAAAGACAGGGGCCATAGTGAAAATATGCCAACTAAATAACGCATTTATTTAATTTCCAGGAATCGTTTTACAATATACAAAAACGCCAGGGCCTTCATGGAAATTTTACAACCCTCACGTGGGACTACACGAGAGGTAGGAAGGGACCCAAGTGTGATTACAATAAATAATAGAGGTCCTAACACAAAAATTCCATTTTATTTACAACGTTAAACATTATTTATAGGTCTAAACCATAAATATAGAAATGCAGGGTCAAGATTCAGCAATTTTACCCCCAAAAGCGCTGATGAACGACGATGATGCTTTCACTTATCCACGTGGCCTTCATCCAACGACTGGTACCGGTTCGACGATGGGCGGTGAAGATTAGATCATCTGAGATGATCCAACGGTCTGAACGTTGCCCCATCAGACGGATGTGCTTCGATCTGGAGGGGCTCCCTTTCTTCCAACAGCAGGGACGAAGCTGGAAGAACAGGGAAAAAGGCTCGCCTGGGTGAGCTTCTTTTGATGAGATCTGCGCCACGGCCGGTCTTTGCTACTCCCAAGGGTCCTCTAAGCTTCCTGGAAGGTATCTCTAGCTGCTGGAGATCTCAGGTTGGTCCAAGGCGCATTGAAGCGCCCTTGCGAGGTCGGAGAAGTTAAGGTGCTCCACGTACCTCCGGCGGCACGTGATTTCGACTCCTGGTGCTTATTAGCACACCAAACCTACACAGTAGGATCACACGGCTCGAGGGGAGTTCCCTCGACCAACAGATGAAGCTGATACACCAAAGAAAATGTGATGGGCGGCGAGGTCCGGCGATGCGGAGGAGATGGACCTCGGTTCGCAGAACTAGGTTAGTTCTGGTTGGTGTGAGGCATTCGGGAGATGAAGAATGCGGAGGGAGATGAAATGAGGGTGAATAGGAGTTCGGAGGACAGACGGATTCATAAGGAAGTCATCGCCGGATCGGAGCTCCGGCGAACTTCGATTTGACTAAACCTACGGTAATCTCTACTCTAACTACTATCCTATGGACATAACTAAACTGCTGGAATGAAAACCTAATTACTTAAGAAAGAAAACAAATCTTATACCTGGTGCAAGACCAGGGAGCAGGGCGACGCCGGAGCTCTACCGTGGGTGCTGCCTCGACTCCTCCGACCTGCTGACGCTTATGGAAGCACCCCCCTGTCACAAGGGTTTTCTCTGGACTGGAAGCGAGGGTGGAAGAAGAACAAAAGGAGACCAAAATGAGGAAGGAGGTCGGGGCTCTTATTTATGGATAATGCGATGCACCCTTATTGACCGAAGTGCAACAAAGAATTGTCTGATCTGAGGATCGATCAGAGTGTTGGCGTGAAGGATGGATCACCGACAGATCTTTTTCACGAAGGAATCAAGGCTAGAAAGTCAATGAACTATAAGGGAATGATCAGAGAAGATGGGTGCGCAGGCTTTCTGACACAAGGCGGCTGGTGGCAGAGCAGTTGACCGAGCGGTCAACGAATGAAAGGTCCTGATTGGTCCACATCAGCGCCGATTTGACTCATTAATTAAACATGATAAATGATTTCATTAATTTTTACTTCTAGAATAAAAAAATGTTTACTAAATAATATAGTATTTATTTATGATTTTTATTTATTTTTTTGATGTATTTTATTATGACTTTATTTTAATAGTGTATTTATAGGTATATTTACATGTATTTTGTACAATTTATTTTTATTTTGTATATTTTATTTTATTATTTTATTTTCTTTTTTATTTATTTACAACATATTTTTATATATAGGAATACATTTTTATTTTATTTTTATAATATTATTTATTTACTTAAATAAATAGGTATATATAATATGTAGGTATAGTTATAGGTATTTTGCCTATGTTTTATAAACTTCTTTTTAGTTTTATTGTATTTTGTTGGTTTTTTTTGGTTTTATATTTTTAGTATAATATATGTGATATTTACAATATTATAAAAATATGAAAGAATAAAAGAATTAAAGAATGAATTTCCCTTTTATTTATATACGTAGGTATTTCATCTATGTTTTGGCATAGTTTTATTGTATTCTCCTTTTTCTTTTAGGTTTAATTCTAATTTTAATGTACACCTATGTTATAAATAATGTTTACAAAATTATAAAAATATGAATTTGTAAAAATAATAAGTAATGAATATATCGAATATTTTAATCAGTATTATGTACAATAGGGGCCCAAACCCTATCTTTTGCACAGTAACTCCAAAAAATATAAAACCACCACCATTAAATAGCTCATGAAAAGTTATATACAATTAGAGGTGATTTTGCTATGTTTTGCGTTTTTATTTGGAAGATATGGGTCTATAAAGTTTGGTTTCTTTATTCCAGGTATAAAATGTACAGTGTATAATATTTTTGCACAACTCAATTTTGTATTTTTATTTACATTATTATCTACAACTTTCATGTACAAAATATTTTTATTTAATGAATAAATAAATATATATGCAAAATAGGTGTCAAAATGAATGAATAAATAAATGAGGCATTTATTGTATCATTGGCCCTTATCTCCCCCTACTTTATTCTTTATCGACCAAGCCAATTCTGGACTTGGTCTCGGGGTTCAGGTCATAAAATATTTTCAATATTTTATTCCTTTTTCTTTTCTTCTCTTTATTCTATAATTTTGGCATTAAAAACCATTTAATATGTACATAGAATACAATAAATAATGGTTGCTTATTTACACAAATTGAGGTTGTTTACATGCATTTGCTAGGGTTTTTAAGGCCAAAATGATAGAATAAAGGAGATGAAATGAAGATTCATCAGAAATGCGGGTCGATGAATGGTGGAGCACAGTTGAGGAGGTTTGTCGAAGCTCAGCTCCAGCGAGCTTTGAGTACTGCAATTACACGATGCATAATTAAAAAGTAGAATTCAAATGCTATCTAAAGAAGGTAGAAAGGACAACTCTTATACCTTGCCGGAGACCAGGGAGCAGGGTGGCCGGAGAACAACCGTGGGCCGTCGCCTCATCATCGCTATGCCATCACCAAGCACGAGGAGGCTTGTAGTTGTCACCTGGACCTCGACACACACGCAAGAACACTTGGAGAAGCTCGACGGGGGATCAAAACAAGAAGGAGGAGCATGGCAGATTATTTATAAATAGTGGGTCCTGGCAAACTTAGACGGTGATTATTGACATGCTCGAGGTGGATTAGCAAGATATGATGATCATGTGAGGTAGACGGATGTTAGGTGTGCAACTTTTGTGAAGCGCTCAAGGTGGGAGGATCAACAGTCCGGCTTCGAAAAATCAAAGAAAATGAGGGACTCGAGGCTCTGTTAGAAGTCTGAGATGAAAGATGGGAAGTTGACCGGTGTTAGCATTCTTTCGAAGGTGATTGGTCCACGTCAGCCTGCTCCAGGACAATAGAGCTCCTTTTATTCGAAAATAATTTTTTTTAAAATAGTAAATGATTTTATTAATTTTTAAATAAAAAATAAAAATGTTTATATTTTATCTATTATTCTATTATGATTTTTATTTATTTTTTGGTGTTATTTATTACAAGTTAAAATTTAAGAATATATTTATAGGTATATTTATCTATGTTTTTGCTATTTTATTTTTATTTTGTATATTTTATATTATTATTTTATTCTATTATTTTATATATTTTTAACTTATTTTAGGTACATAAAAATATTTTTACTATATTTTTATGATATAATATATACACTTAAATAAACAGGGATATATATTAGGGTAAATTACAATTTGGGTCCCCATCTATGGGTCCGATCCCAGAATGGGTCCCGATCTTTAAATTGTAAAGATTCAGGTTTCAGGACCATTTAGGAAATGAAAATTTTGATCTTCATAACGAATATGCCCTTGTTGGGAAGGGAATGGGGATTGGGTTCCAACTTTTAAAGAAGGGCATACTCGTCATTAGGCCCAAAAAGTTCCTTACATTAATGGCTCTGGGACCCGAATCATTACAATTTAAAGATCAGGACCCATTCTAAGATCGGACCCATAGGTGAGGACCCAACTTGTAATTTACTCTATATATTATGTAGGTATAAATACAAGTATTTTATCTATGCATTTAGCCCTATTATTTATTTTGAAGTGTTTTCTTTGGTTTTATTTTATCATTATATTTTTTATAGAATAAAGATAATATTTAAAAGAGTATAATAATATAAATGAATACAAGAATAGATTTCACTTTTATTTATATACAAGTATTAGCATAGGTATTTTACCTATATATTTTATATACTTTATTTGGTTTTAATGTTTTATTGGTGATTTTATTGTGGTTTTAATATGTACATGCGTTATAGATAATAATTACAAAATATAAAAATATAAAATTATAAAAGTAATAAAGTATAAATAAAATGAATATTTTATTCGGGTATACTATACAATGAGAGTCCATACCTAACTTTCACACCTAAACTCTAAAAAATATGACACCCCATCGATAAATAGCTTATTAAAATTAATATACAATTAGAGTGATTTTGATACATATTGATTTTTTATTTGGAAGATATGGATATGTGAAGGTGGGAATTTGGAATCTTATTCAGAGTATAATTTTTACATTGTGTATTATCTTGGTATGAAATCAATTTTGTAGTGTTCTAAATATTATTATCTACAATTTCCATGTACAAAGTTCTTTATTTGAGGTATAAAAAGTATAAAATAAAATGGTTTCCAAAAATGAATAAATAAAGAATAAGTGATTTGGATTTTTAATGTATTATTGGCCCTTATATTCCCTACTTTATTCCTTGTCGACCTAATCATCAAGATGCCTAGGTCTTGGGGTTTAGGGTCATAAATACCTTTGGTACTTTATTATTTTTCTTTTTTTCCTTTTCTTTAGTCTATAATTTTGATCTTAAAAGCAGTATTATTTGCACAATAAATGCAATAAATAATGAATGATATTTTGTACAAATTAATGATATTTACATGCATTAGATAGGGTTTTAAGACCAAAATGATAGAATAAAAGTGATATAATGGAGATTCATCACCCCTTTATACTTGGCTTTGCTAGTCCCTAGAAAACACTTATGCAATAAGTGCAAAAAATGAAAAATAAAGAAAAGAAAAAGAAAAAAAGAAAGTGGATTAAGTTTAATTGTTAAACTTGTCTTTACAAAATCGAAGTTTGGAGCTTAAGTCAGACCTTTGTAATTTTAGTACAGGCGAAACCTTATTGGAAATCGGAATTGGAACTCAACAACCTTTGAGAATCCCTAAACTCTGCTCATGTCTCCTCAATAGCCAAGTCAGAATACTTCAACTTATATGCAAACCTTTATGACTATGAATCTCACATTTACAGTATATGTGATAGTGGCTTTCCCTAACTGAAATGACAAAGAGATTGACTTCTCTAGCATGACAACCCAATGATTTCCCAATCCGTCAACTCTTTCCTCGAGGAGCAGGGTATTCCCTTCTAAGTTCAAGTGGCAACCAACTCAAGAGGAGAGGGAGAAGAGAAGAATGGACGGTAGCTAGTGTATCTACCTGTCCTTGGATGCTTGACCAGTGTAGCCAAGTCATCCAGTTGCAAGCACACATAATATGACTTTGAAGCACAAGCTTGCTTATTGATTATACAAATATATACACTCTGGCGGGCATTTTAGTTTCAATCAAGCCCGCCCACTTTTTAGGAATTTTTTTTCTTTTTGCATTTTTTTGAAAAACTATACACAACAACATTTACATAAGGAGTTTTCCTTATTGAGACAGTAGACTATCCCTCTTTTGAAGCATTATTGCAGCTTACACTCTCCTGTCTTTAGACGTCTCTACTACTGGACGAATTGGGGTGCCCTCCCTCCCTATACGAGAATAAATGTTTCCACTTGTGTGCGTCTCATACCAACAAATCCAATTCCCTCGCCGTTCCAAAAGATTTGAGCCAAGTGAAAGGTGCAGGTGTCAAAGTTAGGTCATTATCAAAAAGAGTCATGCGTCTGCTCCAAAATACTCTACCTAGGCAGTCAAGAATCCATTGAATCAAGTCTCACAATTCTCGTAGAATTAAGTCAACTAGACTTGAAGTACCTCAATTCCAGTTCCTATAAGGTTCATGTGATTAGGTAGATTTACGGTCCAATGAAGCTCCAATCTTCAAATTTTACTTAGACTAGTTCGATTATAAAACTCAATCCGAAAAGATGTGAATGAGATGCAAATGCTACGCTATGCAGAAAATGTTTTTGTGATGCAGTTTTTAAACTTTTGAACTTTTTATGGACTTTTGAAAAAGATGATGCAAATGCTATTTTTTGGTATTTTTCGAAAAGATTTTGCAAATATTTTTGGTATTTTTGATTTTGCAAATGTTTTTGTATTTTTTGAAAATAAAAGATTTTGGATGAAACACGGGTACAAATATTAACACGGGGATGCATCTAATAATTACAAGAGTTGGGTTTTTAAGAATTTACAGGGGATAAGTAATCATTTTTTATGGATATGTATATACAGAACTTTAGTGTGATGTCAATATTCCCCAACCTTATTTGAAAATGATCTTTCAAAAAATTTTGAAAACTATAGTCCAAAATAATTTTTGCAAATAAATTTTACAAGTATTTACGCACATTTGAAATTCATTTTGAAAAGATTTTTCAAACAGTATATATAGATTTTTCAAAATATTTTTGCAACTATTTTCAAAACCATTTTGTAAATAGTTTTTCAAACATTTTTTTCACACAAAGAAAAGAAATTTTTACAAAAAAAATATTTTTACAAAGATCGAAAATATTTAAATAAATGTATCTCAAAATAGTTTTCAAAAGATTTTTTAAAAAGATTTTCAAACTATTTTTCGAACATTTTATAAAAAAATATTTTTACATGATTTATTAACTAGTATATACACAAAGAATTTGAGGAATGATAAACATCTTTTTACGTGCTTTTAATGAATTTTATAGTATATTTTATACAGTATTTTAGCCATATTTAATATAAAAAATATGAAAGTATGAGTTATGGCTAAAGTATATGCGTAGTATATGCGACCCCCCTATACTTAGCTTGAGATATGTCCTCATAAATCAAAGAGAAAAAGAAAAGACATAACTCGTATTGAGTATAGAAAAGTCTAAAGAATAAATGAATGAAGAAATAAATGAACTAATGAGAAGTCGACCGCCTCCCGATACTTAGGATCAAATAATCTTAAGTATAACAGATTGTACACAAGGCAGGGAGGGTCAAGGGTGGGAATGGACAGATCGTACTCAGACTGTCTCCCCCTATTCATAGGGTAAGATATACCTAAGTATATACAAGAAGAGGAGATGGGGGAGAGGAGCAAAGAATGAAATAACTTGGGGTGTACACCCCCCATACATAGGATAAAGTATGTCCTAAGTGTAGAATACTTATAAAAAGGGGTGATACACATTATTTTTTTGGATAATGAAAATTGAAAATAGAAATAAGAAAAGAAGAAAATATGAAAGCTTAGAGGAAGAGTTTTTGAGTGGCATAATATGAATCTTGTGATGCTGCTACTGCTGTAGAAGTATCTTCAATGTGCAGTACTTGGATAGAGTCGACAACGGCCAAGAAAGTGTCATGGTTGAGTAGGACTTCAATAGCTGACCATTGATGACAAATAATTGTGCGTTAGGAGACAATTTTGATATCACAATACTTCTGTTGTCATGCACTTCTTGAACTTTGAATGGCCCTCTCCATTTCCTCTTTAATTTGCCCGGAAATATTTTCAACTTTGCATCGAATAACTGCACTTTCTGTCCAGTCTCGAAGGTTCTTCATCTGATGTGCCGGTCATGCCAGCGTTTAACCTTCTCCTTGTACATAAATGTGTTATCATATGCATAATCTCCGAATTCCAGGAGCATGTTCAGATCCTTTTTCCTAATCTGACCACCTTGTTGTGAATCCAAATTGTAAATGTTAACTTCCCATAATGATTTATGAATCAATTCCACTAACAGATGGCATGGTTTCCCATATACAAGATGATAGGGGACATACCCAATGGATACTTGTAAGCGAATTTGTATGCCCAAAGGACTGAGTCCAAAAGTTGGGACCAATTTATCCTATCCGACTTGACAAGCTTTTAGAGTATCATCTTGATTTCTGTGTTGGATAGTTCTGCCATACCTTTGGTCTTAGGATGGTAAGGAGATGAAACTCGATGCTCGATTATGTACTCCTTCGTTAATTTTTTGACCTCTCCGTTAATGAAGTGACTACCCCCATATGATATCAGTATCTTTGGAATCCCGAACCACGCGATGATGTTTTCTTTTAGAAAACAACATACAGTACGGCTATCTACGGCTCGAGCATAGATAGATTCAACCCAGCGACTCACATAATAAACGACAAGAAGGAAGTGCTTGTATCCCTAACTGTAAGAGAAGGGTCCCATGAAGTCAATCCCCGCAAGCATCGAATACATCGGCTATATGAATGAAATTTAGGGGCATGGTAGCTGTAAGGGTTCCTTACAGTCGCTGACAGTTGGTGCAGCGTTTGACAAATGTGGCAACAACCTTAAATAGTGTGGGCCACCAGAGTCCACACTGCAATACTTTCGTTATCGTTCTATCTCAAGAGTGGTGTCTGCCAGATTCGAGTGAGTCACAATGCTTGAGGACACTATATTGCTCCTTCTGATGGATAACCTACGCCAAATACAATCTGCTCCTTCCCTAAATAGAAGTGGGTCTTCCCAATGGTAGAAATCGATTTGGGACAAGAATTTGTCATGTTTGATCATCGTCCAATCTTGCAGGACTACATCGAAAACAAGGTAGTTCACAATATCGGCATACCAAGGGAGTGCATCCACAGCCATAATCGACTTGTCAGGAAAGGTGTCTGTAATAGGTGTGCTGCTCAGTGGAGGCTCTTGCTGCTCAATTCTGGAGAGGTGATCTGCTACCACATTCTAAACATTAGACTTGTCTTTGATTTCCAAATCGAACTCTTGAAGGAGAAGGATCCATATGATCAGTGTAGGCTTGGCATCCTTCTTCTGCTGTAAGTATCACATAGCAGAGTGGTCAGTATAAATAGTGACTTTTGATCCAAGGAGATAGGATTTGAACTTCTCAATGGTGAATACCACAGCCAACAATTCTTTCTCTTTCACAATGTAATGTCTTTGAGCTTCATCTAGTGTTTTACTTGCATAGTGAATGGCATAGGGCACCTTGTCTTTCCTCTATACTAAAACAACCCCAACTACAAAATCTGACGCATCTGTCATTATCACAAAAGGGAGAGAGCAATCTGGTGGCTATAGGACTGGAGCTTGTGTGATGGGCTCCTTCAGCTGACTAAATGAAAGTATAACTTGTTGATCAACATTGAACTCAGTTTCCTTGCAAAGAAATTCTGTAAGGGGTCGGGTGATGCGGCTGAAGTCACGAATGAATTGTCTGTAAATCCCACATGCCCCAGGAATGACCTCACGTTTCTAACGGTCTAAGGTGGCTCTAGATTAGCAATCACATCCACCTTTGTCGGGTCGACTTCCATGCCACGTTTGGAAACGACGTGACCCGGCACAATCCCCCCTGTGACCATGAAGTGGCTCTTTTCCCATGACAATACCAGATTGACCTCACGACATTTCTGAATTACTCTGTCCAGGTGCTCAAGATAAGAATTGAAATTGTCACCATAGACGGAGAAATCATCCATAAACACCTTTAGAAAACTACCTACCATCTCAGCAAAAACTGCGAGCATGCATCTCTAGAATGTCATCAGTGCATTGCACAGTCCAATGGGCATTCTCTTGAAAGCATAGGTACCGAACGAGCAAGTGAAGGTTATTTTCTCTTGATCTTCAAGGGTGATCGCCACTTGGTTGTAACAGGAGTACCCATCAAAAAAGAAGAAGAACTCATTGCCAGCCAATCTTTACAATACTTGCTCAATGAACTGCAAAGGGAAGTTGTCCTTCTTAGTTGCGGCATTCCGACAGTGGTAGTCAACACGTACACACCAGGATGTCGGTACTCGAGTAGATATCTCCTATCCTCTATCATTTGTAACCACAATAAGATCTGATTTCTTTGGAACTATGTGCAGTGGGCTCGCCCATTTGGAGTCGGAGATGGGATAAATGAAGCATGTGTCACACCATTTCGTGATTTTTTTCATGACGACGTCCCTCAGATTTGGGTTCAATTTTCTTTGAACTCTCAGGATAGCTTGGCATCTTCTTCCAAATAGATGTGGTGTGAGCATAAAGCCGGATTTATCTCATGGAGATCTAAAACATACCAACCAAGTGCCATATGATTTTTCTCTAGAACCTCGAGGAGTCGGGATTCTTGCTCCGGGGTCAACCTACTGCTGCTGCTGATGACCATATACATTTTTTCTTGCACCTGTAAGGAAAGCATACTTAAGGCCTGTTAGAAGTACCTTTAATTCAGGTTCTAATCTGGCCAATTTCTCAGTTACCTCAGAAACTATGCTGGTTAGGGGATGATCTTCCTCAACTTTGGCAAAAGTGCTTACCTCAGTGTCTTGTTGATCTTTTGACAATGTGCTGAACAGATCTGTAATGAACTCATTGTATTCGACCTAGAGTGACTCATCTGAATCGAAGAGAAGCATCAACAAATTGGATCATGTCTCTCAAGTATCGAATCGACTGTGCTTTCCAGGTCCTCCTCAAGAGAGAGGATTTCTGTGTCCATGGGTCGTTCAAAGAGAGCGGTACGTCTCTAATCTCTAAAATGAAGTCACAGTCTACTTCCCGCGGTGATGTATTACTTTCATCAATTACGACTCTAGGCTCGTTGATCATGTCTATTGTAACTTTGTTGTTTCCCAAGCAGAAAGTGATCTTTCGAGACCCATAATTAACCACAGCTTCTGAAGTGCGCAGGATTGGTCGGCCAAGAATAATAGGAGTCTGGAGTAAGGGTGTGGGAGAGTCCATATCCAGGACTACAAAATCGACTGGAAACAGCATGTCCTACACCTTTACCACAACATCTTCCAAATGACCTTGGGGTCGCTTAATGGATCGATTAGCAAACAGATGGATTGTCCGTGTCTACTTGAGAGAACCTAGCCTGAATTCTTGCAATAATGAAGAGGGTAGGAGGTTGATGTAAGAACCGCCGTCAAGTAAGGTTTTCTCGAAGACTTGATTAAAAATCTCGCAACTGATTATAGGTAGTCTTTTGTCTTGCTTCTTCTATGGGAGATTTCTGATGGCTGCAACTGTGGCCATGGTAAGAATGTATTTTTCTACTTGTCAGCATTTGTTATTACGTACTGACCGACACTTGTTTGTACATACCTCCTTCAAACCTTTCTTTACAGCGGGCATGTATTACTTGGCTTTTACCAAAGGAATCTCAACACTCAGATTATTAATAATATCCAACTCAGGATTAGATAATGACTTTTTCTTTTTGCATTTTTTATTTTTCTATTGCATCAAGAAAGGAATATTCACATTACTGAAATCAAAAGCATTGTTCTTATTTACAACAGAACTCTTGTCCACAATGTTCTATACATCTGGATCACAAAAAGGAGTACAAACTGGAGACGAAAATGCTGGTGCTGGTGGACAAGAAAAAAGCATTGCTTCTTCTCCGTCGGTTGGCATAGGATCGGCTATTACTGGTGGCTCATCCATAGCTGGCACGGCTTCACGTCGACCGCAAACTTCTTTTTGGTCTTTTTGAATTTTCTGATTTTTTTTGTTGATTTTATTGGTGTCGCTGGAGATGGATAGCAGCTAGCATGGCTCCTCCTCCTCCTTCTTCCTCACCCGTTCTTGTACACAACTAATGTAGAAGATGATGATTCACATGTCAAGGCTTTATTCTCCTCGTGGCTTGCGACAGATGGAGGTAAAGTCTTACTGCTCCTGAGAGTGAAAGCATTAGAAAAGCAATATTTTAATAATTTGACTCTACAAACACAGACTGGACATCACATTCTACCTGCTCTTTTCGTTTAAAGCTATTAGGGTTTGCTTCGACCTAAGCCGGAATGGAAGTTTTGATGGCGGTTAGATCGTCTAGCTTCTTTATCATTTCTACTAGGCCTTTCACAGATTGGGCCAAGTAATCCAGGGTAGGGATCATAGGACTTGCCTCAAAGGTTTCAACATGCAGACCACATTGTTGTTGATTGTTTGTGGGTTGAGGTTGAGGTTGTTGATGATGCTGAGGAGGTAGAGGAAGATGGTACTTATGATATGAGGGAGGAGGGTAATGCTGAGATGGTGCAGCTGTGTACTGATGGTACGGCTATGGCTGGCGGTACTGTGGCTGCGAATACTGCTGATTTTGCCTCTGATGATTTGGGCACTATTGAGGCTAGTGATAGTGAGGTGGAGATTGAGAGGACTGACCACAACGACCACCCTGAGGTTGGTGGTAAACCCTGTTGGCTGGTGGCTGGCCCTGTGGGTATCTGATAGGATGGGCTAACTGTGCATCGTTACTCCATACACCATTGACTTATTGAATCTAGACCGCATGCACGCAGTAAACGTGCTGGATGGCCAGTGGCTACTGAATCGGCTGAGGTTGTTTTTGCGATGATGGCTCGTTGTGATGCCCCCAACGATCCAAATACTCAACAAATACACATCCACAACATATGATTCCACATTCGAAATACCAAGATTTGACAAACTTGTAGGAGAATAGTAAAGAAGGGAGAACTGCATCTTTTTTTCCATTCCATTTCATTTCCATTCATACAACATGTCCACAAAAATTGTACACCATACTCTAGAAGTATAGCAACAAGTATACATCACCATGCACTTATAACCACGTGAATACATCACTATATTGTCTCTCGAAAAGAAGTACATGTACAAGTGAAACTTAAAAGAATAGGAACTCACTTTTCCACAAAAGAAGGCCTACAACAAAGTCAACCACTTATCGCCTACCCTTGCGGTTGTTGCTCCTGCAAACCTGTCGAATTCACGCAAATAGGTTTATGAATAAAGCGTCCAATACTGATATAAAACAACTAGAAAGATAAACAGAAAATGTACAAGAAGCAGTTGTGAAAACTCACAAGTATAAACAACTTCCATGTTTCCAATATCCACTAAGAAACGATACCTCACAAAGAACAACCATCCCACGCAAAGCGACTTGTAACAACTTGACTTATATTTCCAATCCACATATGAATATGTATTGTACACCAATACTAACTTATAACAGAGTATGATCATAATAGAATTATAACCCAAGATTCGTGGATAATCTGTGGTCTTGGTCCATGTCGGACCTCACACTATGACTTTAAGGTAATAAGAAGACCTAGGGGTTGGGGTGCCTCCATAGGCATGCGGTGGGGTACAGTGCATCCTAACTAAGTTCTCAACACATCCACTAGCTTCACTTAACAGACTGAAGTTCCTATTCCCAATTCCAAATTTCAACCCACGACACGTCATTAACTATCCAAGTCCACATTCCATCGATAGAGTTCCTAATAAAAGGAAACGATATGATTCAATACATTTGATCCTGGATTATTGCTACTAATCACATAGTTTCACGGTTTTTTATTTAAAAGTCTCGATGTTGTTCCTCACAATGGTGTGTCTGGATACTTATATGTGGGGCCAACACCTATAAGTATCTAGAAGTCACGTCAGTAAGGAAAGATGAGCTTGGACTGTAGTTTAATGCTGCTTACGATCACCACACACACCCTTTGTTAGTAGTACACATCTCAAGAGGATCACATAGAGCCCGTAGGCCTCATCACCTAGCAGAGAACACATAGACACAAAGAGCAACACAAAGCACAAGGCGCAACCCACTCAATGTCATGGCGGAAAAAAATCACTATGAGCCAAAAGGAGCGCTAAGCAACGAACACAACACACGGTAAGTTAAAGGAGCATTAATCTCTCGACCGGGGTATTTGCGGTTGTCCAAATCTCTATCCGAGTTTCCAAAGAGGCATGCCTCTCTATGGATAATGCTTCTCTTTATTTTGATTTTTTTTAAAATTTAAGTTGTTTCACATAAAGGATCTAAGTCTTTAAGTGAAGTCATTCCACCCTTTATAAAATCTTAATTCAAATAAATGCAATCAGTGCAATGCACCTCCCATTTAGATCCACACATTCTATTGCCTCAAGTTTAAAAAGTACTTCCATGTGTGTAGCATATACAGTGCAAACTAACCATTTTGACATGCTATTTGCCAAGAAAATGAAGTAAACAAGTGTCCAATATCGGCATAAATTTTACAGTTTACATGTTACTTGAAAACTCTGAGAATATCATTTCTGTTTATCTGACTTTGGTTTGCATTACAAGAAAAATAAATGGTCATCAAAATCGAACATTAGGATCAAATTACATCCATGAGCAATTCCCTAAATCAAGTGTATATTTTTAGTTATTCCTGAGCCCCCCAACACCATTCGTGTAGACAGTACTCAAGATTGCTATCAAAATCACACCTTCAGGGGAGACTTATCATATATTTTCTGGCGTTTTAACAACTTATTTTAGCAATGCGTTGCATCTCGTGATAAAAAGTATCAGCTTTTAACACGAGATGATTGTGAACAACTAGAAACAAATTAAGTGACAACTATTACCAGAAATCTCAAGTAGGATGACAATAACTAATCCATGGAAAACCAGATAGTTGTCAGGGGTATACACGCCCCAATAGTCTTACACAAGAAAAACCCAACCCATTCAAAGTACGATCTTACTAAAATGACATGATGATGATGACAACGACGACGATGATGAACAACTTCAAATAAGGGAATCTTATAATGTGTACTACAAAATTTCCAGAAACTCAGTAGTTGTCGGTGTCCCAAAGTGACACTACAATATTGTACTGTCCACAATAAAGATGCATGTGATTGTCCGAAATAGTGATCATAGGTTACTGGATAAATATTACCAAAGGTATTTCAACACCATCGAATTTCAAAAGCTTTACTGACTGGATTATATTTTGTTTAAAGTTTTTTTTCAACTGATTTTTTTCTTCCTCACTAAGTCTGAATGAATTATGTGATGATAGAGACACCAAGTGCTTTTCCATGAAGATAGCCAAGAAGTGTATACCTAGGCTACTCGAGAGTTATCTATACTATTACTTCCGTGAAAACTATCAAGGCAGGTCCTTAGAAGAGACTGGCACCATAAGTCGATCAGCCTCTACACAACCATTACTGCATATGGGTGATCGTCATGAAGATTATAAGAAGTTCATAACATCTTTGAGATAGTTCAGTTCTATCGTTTTACTTGGATTTCAATTCATAAAAGTAACACTATATAAGCTAAAAGATCAAAGCCCAACAACATGCTTGAAATGTAATGAGGAAGAGACAAACAGGGGAAGTTTACTCAATTCCAACTATACATCATCTCAAACCCGGATCATCAAGAAATCCAATTTCTCAATATTAAATGTCCAGAATCACCATAAACACTGAAAAAAAATGTATTAACCTACACTATGCAAGATCTGCAGAACACTACACAGGAAAGCTCATCCCTCATTGGACCATAAATATACGAACAATTTTTCCCGTCACTAAAAGATGGCAAATAAGCATGACAGAAGCATGAACTGCTCCAATCCACACGAGCACTGCTAATGTGTAGTAAAATCTCTAATTGGATAAAAGACAGAGTACAAAGGCAATTTCAGACACAACTACATAAACAACAAATGACAACATCAACAAACACAACCCTTAGCAGCATGGACCATTCATAATTCGGGAGAACAGTGAAAAGAAGAGCTACATTCCCATATTACACTCTGTAAGCTCCTTGACAAATATCAAGAATCCCCGCTCATTGATTCACATAGTAAAAAGGTACCATTTAGATACCTTACGGTTGCAAAGATTAATCTATTGCAGAAATGCATGAGCATTAGTACCTTACCTTGCCCGCCAAAGAGATGCAAAGAGCAAGATTTGTTTATCCTATTTTCAGGAATACACCAGCTCACTTAAGAGATCAGTTACAAAGAACTCAATACCATACATTTGAGCCAACAATCACCACACCCGTGGATCCAGTCAATGAGCCCTAACATCCAGCTCGAGGGAACTAGAAGTATGGAAAACGACAGCAAGAGGGAGGAAATGTACCTTACGGAGACGAGGAACGAGTCCCCTGCGAAGAGATCTTCACGTTGGCACCTTTCTCTTCATGATCAGACACTCCGGCAACCTCGGGCGGCTCCGGCGAGCTTTAGGGAGGAGGAAGAGAGGAGGGAGGGCTGGAGAGTGAACTCGGTTCGTTTTAGAGGAAGAGGGGTGGGGTTTATGGGTGAAATTTCGGATTCGGATCCGGGTCTGGATCTTAATAAGACTCAGACCCCTCTCTGCTAAAATAGTTGTAACTCGGGCTACCGAACTTGGATTTTCACGTTCTAAGATTCATTGGAAAGATCTCGACGAGCACTACGCGATGGACTCCTCATTCAAACTTTCTGAATACTGGTTAGGTATAGATTTTGCAATTTATCCCAGATTCAGTTAATTTTACAATTTAGCCCATGTTCGGGTTTCAGGGTTTTTACATCAAAAAAATCTCAAAGGAAGTCTCGTCATCGAGATTGATGTGTGATCCTACTAATCTTGTACTTGCGTGGTCTAGAAAAATCTCAAAGAAAAGGATGAAACCCATAAAAATCTCAAAGAGAGACAAACATGGGATTTTAGACTTCTATATTAGTGAGCAAGTGGGGATACTTACTCTTAATATCAATCTTCGGTTACCAACATGAAACAAGAGTGTGATGTAAGGTTAAACAAATTGTGAAATAAAATATCTATATATCGAAACCATGCCTCGAACAACTGAAACAGAGGCAGGAGCCTATTCTTGACTAATGGCATTCTACTGCCCTCGTTGTGCTGGTGAATAGTTGGATCCTGCTGCACTGTGTGTTAGATGCGGTGGAGGTTGTTGGAAACCTCCATCTCTACGATGAAAACCCAACCCATATGTATATGATGAATTGTTGGGCCTCACAGTCTGTTCAGATGTATCCGAACAACTAGCATGTTGGTGACAAAATGCTATGAAATGACTAGGCTGATATCAATGGAAACAAAATCGCAGTGAGAACGATCCTCCCGAAGCCATAGTGTATCCTTGTGATTGGCGATCCTGTGGGTGTACAAGAGGTCGGGAAGATGCTGCACCACGGCTAACCAAAGCTTGTCCCAAAGTGTGAGACGAAGTGGAACCTGTGACAGTTGGGGCTGCCGCAAATGGGTGGAAACGGTGATTTCTGGGAGTGCGATGTGAATCTCGATGTGTTGTTCCGTTGTACTGTTATGTATGGGACTGAGTCTATCCTACAATATGTCGCCTCTGAGTAGCCTCCCATCTTGTCACCTTCGTTGTCACCTCTTTGATAGATGTGAGATCTAAGGTGGACAAACGGTCTTGTACCTCCTCTCTCATGCCACGGATGAACTTCTGCTAGTTCTCTCATGGGTATGTTGTGGTTGCAGGAGAGTGGCATGCAAGCTCCGTATAGTGGATCAGGTACTCCTGAGCTGTCATGGAGCCATGTTTCAGCTCAGCAAACTCTCTCCTCTGTTCTTCAACCCAATGATCTGGATAGAACTCTTCACAAAACTCATCCATGAATACATCCCAAGCAATCAGCTTTGTGAGGTGCTCCTTGATGGCCTTCCACCATCTCTCAGCATATCCAGCTAGGGAAAATTCTACAAAGGTAAGCCAACTATTTGCTGGAGCACGTATAATCCGTTGCACCTTAGACACATGCTCCATCCACAACTCCGCATCAACTGGTGTAGTAGTGCCCATGAACTGTGATACATGAGACCTCTGGTAAGAAGCGTAAGTAGTATGATGCTTCTTCAAAGCATCCAGATCCTCATCTTGCTCTGCATCTAGTGACGTCATCGGATGTACACTGCCCAACTCTCCTGAAGGTCTATAAAAGGGGTCAGACTGGTCATGGAGCCTCAGCTCTAACTGCTCCTAGCGCTGCTGAGTGCCCTAGACGGTCTGAGCCAACAGGGCCAACTATTGCGCAACATCTGGATCGACTTGTGGCGGCATGGTCCTACACGAGAATCATAACATTAATATTTTTTGTACTTTTGAGAGACATGTGGACATTGAACTTAATTTACTAGTCTCCTTGGACTCGTTTAAGCTCAAGAGCCATATACTATCCATATTTCGAATACTGTATAATAATCATATTTGTGAAGTATATTGGAGTATCATTGCTCTGATACCATGCTGTGACACTCCTAGAGATCCAGATACTCAGCAAATACATATCCACAACATATGATTCCACATTCGAAATACTAAACTGTGACGAACTTGCAGGAGAACAGTAAAGAAGGGAGAACTGCATCTTTTTTTCCATTCCATTTTCATTTCCATTCATACAACATGTCCACAAAAATTATACACCATGCTCTAGAAGTGTAGCAACAAGTATACATCACCATGCACTTATAACCACGTGCATACATTACTATCATGTCTCTCGATAAGAAGTACAAGTACAAGTAAAACTCAAAAGAATAGGAACTCACTGTACCACAAAAGAAGGGCAACAACAAAGTCAACCACTTGCCGCCTACCGTTGCGGTTGTTGCTCCTGCAAACCTGCCGAATTCACGAAAATAGGTTTATGAACAAAGCGTCCGATACAAATATAAAACAACTAGAAATATAAACAGAAAGTGTACAAGAAGTAGTTGTGAAAACTCACAAGTATAAACAACTTCCCTGTTTCCAATATCCACTAAGAAACAACACCTCATAAAGAACAACCAACCCATGCAAAGCGACTTGTAACAACTTGACTTATATTTCCAATCCACATATGAATATGTATTGTACACCAATACTAACTTATAAAAGAGTAGGATCATAATAGAATTATAACGCAAGCTTCGTGGATAGTCTGTGGTCTTGGTCCATGTGAGACCTCATACTATGATTCTAAGATAATAAGAAGACCTTAGGGTTTGGGTGTCTTCGTAGGTATGCGGTAGGATACAATTCATCCTAACTAAGTTTCCAACACGTCCACTAGCTTCAGTTAACATACTGAAGTCTCGATTCCCAATTTAAAATTTCAACTCACGACTCGTCGTTAACCATCCAATTCCACATTCCATCGATAGAGTTCCTGATAAAAGGAAACGATATGATTCAATACATTTGATCCTAGATTATTGCTACTAATCACATTGTTTTATGACTTTTTATTTAGAAGTCTCGATGTTTTTCCTCACAAAGGTGTGCCCGGATACTTATAGGTGGGGCCAACACCTATAAATACCTAGAAGTCACGTCGGTAAGGAAAGATGAGCTTGGACTGTAGTTTAATGCTGCTTACGATGACCACACACACCCCTTGTTAGTAGTACACATCTCAAGAGGATCACATAGAGCCCGTATGCTTTTGGAAATTTTATACTCGTCCTTCTTCTCAGGAGGAGTCTCTACAGATGGTGTTGCCGACTTTATAGAACTGATGGTGCATACGAACAACTCCAACTTCTTGGTGATCTGATCCACTTTGTCTAAGTGTTGCGTCCTCTTTTTGATTAGAGCAAGCTTCTTGAGATCCTATGACCACTTCTCGATAATGTCAAACTTCGAGAGATGACCCTCGACGATACTAAGATTGGAGCTCTCATCTCTCTCCGCCTCACGAGACGCTACTATGTGTACTTGCTTCTGGAGGATCTGAGGTTATTTTTGATATGCATGGGATGAAGAGAGGGCAGCCTCTCCTTCGGCCATTTCTTTAAACATCTACCAGATTATGTCTTCATCTTTATTAAAATGAGATCCCCCACAGGCTTCGTCGACAAACCTTTGGCTCTCTACATTCTATCCCCCAAAAACGTATTGGACCAGACTGGTCCTCGGTATCTCATGATGGGGATATTTTTCCTGCATGTCCATGAATCACTCCCAGGCTTCATGGATAGTTTCGTGGGTGGCATGAGAGAAGTTGCTGATTCTGTCTTACTTCTGGTTACCCCGACCGATAGGAGAGAATTTGTGAAGGATGACGGATTTCATTTCTTCCCAAGTCATCACAACCTTTCTCAAATGATTGATCCAGTATAGGGCCTTGTTTTTCAAACTGGAGGGGAACACCATCATTTTCACTACGTCCAAGGGAACATTGGGGTAGTGGGTAGTTCAACAGATACGTGAGAACTGCTGTAGATGAATGTTTGTCTCTTCGCTGGTGTTCCTGTGGAATGATGGTAGAAGGGCTAAGAACTGAGGCTTGAGCTCAAAGTGAACATGTACTGGTGGAATGAGGATCCACTCGGACATCTGGCTATCTCTAGGATTGTAAGATTCTTTTAGTGTAGGTTTATGCCTTCCTCGTTCAGGTTCTTCCTCGTCTGGGTAATCACAGGGGTCTATCTCCTCTTCCTCCTGCTGGTCTGTCTCCTCCTCCTGTGGTCTATTCATCACATCATTCAACATATCTTGAAATGGCACCTATGCTAGGGCATGCTCAGTCAGTTGCTGCGGTATGGCTTGGATGGAAGCCAACAAGTAAGCATTCACCTGGTTTAGATATGGCATTTGACCCTGCTCGGGTTGTGGTGGTGGTTGTTGTCCCTTTCCCTTTCCTTGGGGAGACGTTTCAAGTCTGAGTAGATGAATTTTGTGTTGGGATCCGAAACTGGGGTGGGCTTTTATCTGAAATGTGAAAAAGTCCCATTCAGACCACTTGAAATTGAATCCCAACTGCCAAGATAAATGTGGGATTTGGGTCAATCTCAGAGTGTTGTGAATGACATAGATGTAGACTGAAATCGACTCCCATTCACAATGGGAAATGTGGGACAAAAGTAATCATGGTTTATTGGGTGGTCAAAGAAGACGAGGAGTCAGGAGATCGGCCCTCAAAGTCCAAACCGAGTTCTCGGGAACCGCCTAGAATTGCTGACTATGTCAAGTCTATAGAAGCGATGTGGGTGTCGGCGGAGTCCCAACTGAATCATCCATGGACCGTCATCGTGAAGCAAAAAGGAGATCGGTGCAGGAGGAAAGATACGTTGGTCAATGAGGAATAAAATAGAGGGTAAATAAGTAGATAGGCTCGAAGTGAGCGGGGGTCAATGAGGGAAAACACATATGATAAAATTTGTGCAATTGCACTGCACTTGATCTTTGTACCTTAATTTAGATCCATACAAACAAAATACAAAATTGGGTTCACCAACTCACGCCATGTCAAGCCATGAAGGATCAACTATTTATTATCTTTTCATTTTTAGAGTTATTATTTTAGGCATATCTTTTAACAAGTCCTTAGCACGCTAACCCTATAGGAGAGAGTACTACCAGAAAAGTATCTCGTACTTGTCATCCTCCTTTGTAACTTGTAGTCTACACTTTTTGAGGTCCTTTTAACCCTTCCTGGATCCCTACTCAGCCAAAAAAATGGAGGGAGGAAGCTGATAGGTGAAACTAGTCATTCGGACCTCACTCGCAATAGAATCACCCGTGAGCATGCAAGGACCTACTCGAACATAAATCGATGAGACAGACCCACCCGTGAAGGTGTGGCATAAGCTCAGTACTTCAGACCATGTCGATGTTCCACACAAGGCAGGAACACCATCGCTGACAAGGCCCTACTCGGTCACGTACGATAGAAGCATCATTTCTTCGGAAATCCAAGCAATACACAAGGCAGATACAGACTAGGTTTGTGGCTCTAATCCTTAGCGGGTCATGCTTCACTCTTGGGAGGGATTTTGGTCCTCTCCTAATGTACCTAAAAATAATGAGGGCTTTATGAATACATGATAATGAAAGTCCATTACAGATTTTAACTAAGGTCAAATTCAATTTAGCAGTCCCCTTGTTTTAGTTTCTGGGTTTCACTTTTTTGGATCTTTTTGCGTACAAGCACCTAACATTTTTGTAGATTTTCATTTAAGTCCAAAGTGCTCCAAAATCAGAGGGAGATAGCCAAAAAAGTTGTGCAAGTCGATTCGATGATGGAAATCTTACCATTGAATCAAATGATGAATGCTAAGTTAGAAGATTTACAGTGATTTCCAGCTCTCTCCATGCGGTACGCAAAGTAGAATTTCTAAACCTAACTATATGGCGATGTACAATCGACAAAATCACCCTAAACAGTAGTTGTTATTAGTCTTGAAGAACCATTTGTTAATTATTCAGAAATAAGACAAAGGTTTGATCTTAGATGTCAATCGGTGCCCGCCAAAACAGGTCCTGCAAGCGCTATATATGACCTCACTCAATGTGCAGTCTGAACCCCAAATAACTAACAGTTATTACTTTGGCTAGATCCAAATGTAAGAGACTATATATACATACAATCCTATTAGGGTTGGACCTAATTACCGAGGTAAGCAACCTAAGTCTAGAGGCTCCATGCACATAAAACAAATAAAAGGAAAGCAGAAAACCCAAAATAACAGAAAACAAAATAATAGAAAGCGATAAAATGTGAAAAATCACGATGAGGCCCCAGGTGAACAGACACCCGAGCACTGGACCTCGTTGTGAAGAGTAGTGTCCAAGTCTCATTTATTACAAATTATAATTCTCTCTCTCTCTCTAATGAATAAATAAATCTAAGTTATTTTTATGCTACGTAGTTTTCTCCTTTCTTCATTTGTAGCCTCTCCATCTGGTCAAAGGGTGAAGACCAGACTCCACCAAGCTTGGCTGACTCGGCCTCCTAAGAAGCTGTCCTTGCATAGTAAGCCCTCGCAACAAAGTCACAAAGAGATTTATATTAGCACAATTAATCAAATAATGTAATAAAAGCAAGATATATACATAGAGTAATTAAATGAATATGTGCAAAATAAAATCAATGAATAAGCAATAATGACAATATAATATAGATGACAAAATAGGCTATGCGAATTGGCCCCGGCAACGGTGCTATTTGATGAGAGAGATTTGTTGAGGGTCGATCAGTTTCACAAGGTGAAACCGCAGTTGATGTATTGACTACTCAATAAACCTCAATCGATCAACAATTAACCCGTTATATGAATCAAGCAATAAATAGCACAAAACGTGAGTCAAAATTTATTGTTCTCTACAAAACATAAGGTATAACAAGCAAGCATGTAGAGGTCGAACAACAGAGAGCAAAATCGGTAGCCTACGATTATTTTTTACCAAAGAATATTATGTACAGCCATGTCATTCATTATATATTTTTGTGGGGTTTTTTTATAAATTTTATTTTTTATTTTATTTTTGTTTCATATTTTATATTTTGTTTTTGAATTTTACATTTTTTCTATTTTCTTTTTATCTTTTTAGAATTTTATGTTTTCTTTTTCTTTTAAATGTCTAATATAAGATATATAAGATTATATATAATAATAAATCAAAGATATATAAATATAACTAAAAATCACTAAAAATACAGAATTAAATATTTTTTTGATTTTAATAATTTTTTGTTTTTGTGATTTTTCTGGAATTTTTACTATTTTTATGGATTTTTATAACAAAAAATAGCTTAAAATAAGATAAAATAATAGGTCGAAATTGAAAAGGAAATTAAAAATAGAAAACTAAGTCCGAAATTTTACAAATCAATTTTAACATATAGATATTAATATAGAGAAAACTTTAAAAAAGGAAAAACTATTTTTTAGGATTTTTAAGAATTTTTTAGATTTTTATAAAGGTTTAAGGGATTTTTCAATTTTTAAGAGTTTTCTTTTTTCTATTTTTAGTGATTTTTGCTCTGAAAGTTAAAAACACTTAAATAAAATATATTTTTGATGAATTTTTCAAAAAGTTTTTCAAATTTTGTTATGAGCTAAACATAGGCAAAAACATGCTCATTCCATTTTTAATAAACAACAAAAAGGTCCAAAATTGCAAATTAAAAACATGGCGTAAAACCAGAAGCAATCGGAAGCCTACACCTATTTTTTTTCTGATTTTTGGATCATAATAGCTATTATAAATAAATCCAACAAGCACACAAAAATACATTTGCTGGTAGGGGCATATATGAAAAAAATAAAATTCATGGGCCTCCATGTAATTTTCCCAAAAATATACAACATATTTTAAAATTTCTTGGACCAAAAATAAATACAAAAAGTAACATGGGTGAACTTACAAAATGGTCGCCTCACGAGGGATGACACATAAAGTGACCTGGCATGGACCTAAATGTAATATAAAACAAAGATAGGGGTCTACGTGTAATTTTACCCATTTATTTACAATGAATACTTTATTTACAAGACTGATTAATAAATACCAAAAATAAGCGGGGCTAAAAGTGCAATTTACCCCTTATTAGGCACTGGCATACGATTGCATGACGCTCACTCATCCACGTGGCGCCTCCACATACGACGATGATGCTTCGCAAGGGATGGCTAGGATTAGATCCTAGCTCTCGATATGAGGGCTTAGGTGACTAGGATCCAATAGCTGTTGAACCTCATAAAGAACAAGGTTGATCGAACGAAGATGAAGGCCACTGGAAGAACATGGAAGAACTCGTGCACGGGTGAGCTTCGATCGGCCGAATCTCCACATCCACAGCTCATGCTTCACTGCTAATGGTCCAAAAAGGTTCATGGCAGGATTCTCTAGCGTCTGGATGGCACAAAAGGGTCCAATGATGGCTAGAGGTTGCCCAAGAGGTCGAAGAAACTCAAGAGCTTTAGGAACCTCGGGCAGGCTTCAAAATCATCTCCACTGGTCTTTAGCGTTCAGTCCAACACAAGGGCTAGTCGAAACCAAAGGGCGGTGCTCAGGGAAGCACCAGAAGCGGGAATGAGCTAAGGAATGCGTCGGGCGGAGCTCTTCGGTGGTCGACGAAGAATAGAGATTGGATCTCAGATCCACGAGGGATCTGGGTGCAATGGGATGTCTGGAGTACGAGTGGGTGAATGGGAGGGAAATGAGGATGAAATGTGGGTCGATCAATGGTGGAGCACAATGGAGGAGGTTCCTCGGAGCTTAGCTCCAGCAAACTACGAGTATGGCGATTGCACACTAAAACTATGGATTATTACCTTAACTAAATGCATAATTAAAAATCAAAATTCAAATGCTATCTAAAGAAGGCAGAAAGGACAACTCTTATACCTGGTCGGAGATGAGGGAGATGGGTGGTTGGAGAACCACCGTGGACTGCAGCCTCGTCCTCGCTACGCCATCTCCAAGCACGGGGAGTTTTGTAGATGTCACCTGGACCTCGACACACATGCAAGAACACTTGGTGAAGCTTAAAGGTGGATCAAAACGGGAAGGAGGAGCTTGGCAAATTATTTATAGAAAGAACTTAAGCGGTGGTTATTGACATGCTCGAGGTGGATTAGCAAGATCTGATGATCACGTAAGGTAGACGGGTGTGAGGTGTGCCACTTTTGTGAAGTGCTCGAGGTGGAAGGATCAACAGGGCGGCTTCGAAAAATCAAAAAACAAAGGAGGGACTCGAGGCTCTAACAGAAATCAGAGCTGAAAGATGGGAAGTTGACCAGGGTCAACATTCCCTGGAAGGTGATTAGTCCACTTCAGCCCTCTCCAGGACAATAGAGCTCCTTTTATTCGACAATAATTGTTTAATAATAGTAGATGATTTTATTAATTTTCTAATATAAAATAAAAAATGTTTATTATTTTATGTAGTATTTTATTGTGATTTTTATTTATTTTTTGGTGTTATTTATTACAAGTTAATTTTGTAGAGTATATTTATAATTATATTCATCTATGTTTTGGCTAATTTATTTTTTTTATATTTTATTTTTTATTTTATTCTCTTATTTTATATATTTCTAACTTATTTTTAGGTACATAAATATATTTAATTATATTTTTATGATATAATATATACACTTAAATAAATAGGGATATATATTATGTATGTATAAATACATGTATTTTATCTATGTATTTAGCCCTATTATTTATTTTTAACTGTTTTCTTTGGTTTTATTTTATATTTGTATTTTTAATAGAATATAGATAATATTTACAAGAGTATAATAATATAAAGGAATAAAATAGAAGATTTCACTTTTATTTATTTAAAAGTATTAGAATTGGTATTTTACCTATATATTTTATATAATTTATTTGGTTTTAATATTTTATTGGTCATTTTATTGTGATTTTAATATGTACATGAGTTATAGATAATAATTACCAAACTATAAAAATATAAAATTGTAAAAATAATAAAGAATAAATAAAATAAATATTTTATTCAGGTATATTATACAATGAGGGTCCAGAACCTAACTTTCATAACTTAACTCTAAAAATATGAAGCCACATTCATTAAATAGCTTATTAAAAGTTATATACAAATAGAGTGATTTTGACATATTTTGATTTTTTAGTTGGAATATATAGGTCTATGAAGTTGTGATTTTGGAATTTTATTCTGAGTATGATTTTTACACTTTGTATTATTTTGGTATGAAATCAATTTTGTAGTTTTCTATACATTATTATCTACAATTTTCATGTACAAAGTTCTTTATTTGAGGTATAAAAATTATAAAATAAAATAGGTCCCTAAAATGAATAAATAAATAATAAATAATTGGGATTTTTATTGTATTATTGGCCCTTAACTCCCCCTACTTTTTTCCTTGTAGACCTTGTCA
Organism: Ottelia alismoides; assembly: GCA_037367405.1. Taxonomy (NCBI): domain Eukaryota; kingdom Viridiplantae; phylum Streptophyta; class Magnoliopsida; order Alismatales; family Hydrocharitaceae; genus Ottelia; species Ottelia alismoides. The sequence goes on along the minus strand of JAZKJV010008246.1, from coordinate 715,268 downwards.
TCAATTTGCTTAGGTCTCGCGGTTTAAGATCATACATACTTTTGGTATTTTATTCTTTTTCTTTTCTTTTCTTTATTCTATAATTTTGATCTTAAAAGCAGTATTATTTAAAACAATAAATGTAATAAGTAATGAATGTTATTTTGTACAAATTAATGCTATTTACATGCATTAGCAAGACTTGTTAAGGCCAAAATGATAGAATAAAGGTAACGAAATGGAGATTCATTAGAAATGCACCTAATTCATTAATAAGTTAAGTAACTTATTTGGGTAACTTACCACAAATTGCTATAGTAAAAAATACCAGCATGTACATGAGGTTGTCGTTATTTTTGAGACCTTTAGTTTTCTTATGCATGTCATTGACCCACTTCGATAGGATCGAGCAAAATCCATCTGGCACCACGGTTCCATTAAAAAGGAAACTATGTGTACCCCTTGTTTGAATCAAGATGAAATGGTGCCTCGGAATGCCACAACCACCATTCTCCTTAGATATCTATGTAGATGTTGTGGAATACCAAGCAATTGCAAAACTTTCTGTAATTTGAAAGTGTCCTTTGGAGAGTCACTTAGATTGAACGCACATTGCCCGTGATGTTCTTTTTAATGTGCATTTGTATGATTAGGTGTTTCCAAAAGGGTAAATTATAATCCCCAACTATCCTCTTTTAATATGTCAATGTTGTAGTTAGACAATTCACATATCAATCAAAAATCACTTGGAAAAATCAAGCAATAATTCAAGTGATTGTAATTTATTTACTTGGGCAAGCACAATGTCAAACACCGAGAAGCAATTTTCCTCAAAAATTAATTTAGTCTACTTAGTTTAGGGTTTTCAAGGAATAAAAATACTTCTGGTAATTTTTTATGCAAAAGAATGCAAGTGCAATATGCCGAATGGGCTTCAATTTTAAGGGAAATCACTCAGCTTAGCCAAATTAAATTTGATGTCAAAGAATACAAATAATATGAGGTGATGTTTTCAAAGAAACCTTATTTTATGAAAAATCAAGAATATATTTTTTATGTTTTTAGATAATAAAATGCTTGCATGAAAAATGGACACTTTTATAGGTATTTTGTGAAATTTTGTAAACAAACAGTATGAAAAATTAATGAAACTTGGAACTAAGATAAAATATGATTAACTACATCTACTCTAATATTTTTATATTATTTTGGTCACTATTTGATTTTTTTTAATATTTTATTGAAGTAGATTGATTTTGAGTAGTTAATTCCTAATTAATCCTCAATATGGAATTAGTGCATATGGAATTAGTGCAAATCAAAATTATCTCAATTAGAAATGTCAATGAAAATAAGTGAGATTTGGCATTTTGGAAAAATAGTTCTCTATGGACTTAATTAAAATCAACTATTTATTTTAAACAATGACATATACATTTGATTTCAAACTTGAGCACCTATCCGAGAATGATCAAGCACACGACTAGAAAATGATTGAAAGTTTTCTAAATAGTGGATAATTTAATATTATTTTCAGAGAGTAAATGGGCAAAACAACACTCAATTTCAGACTTTGATTTTTAATAAATCAACCACATTCTATAAAAATACAAAGTAAAGCTCACATTAGAGAGAATACATTACTCCATAAATAATGATTTTAGTTTTGCAAATGGATGAAAATTAAGAGTTCAAATAAGGTCTCGAAGATATGGTCATGAAATCCAACTAAAACAACAAATAGCATTGAAAATACTTCTTTAAAATCCTATAAACACAAGGACGCTGTTGCAAACATCCTAGGCCCACGTGTGGAGCATGTGAGGGGGATGGGATAGGCTCCATCCTCTTCCTCTTTCGCTGAGATCCATGACAAGGGGGTTTCGTCTCGCGGCGGTACCTGTGGCGGGGAAGGGGCAGTCTTAGTCCCCAGCGTGCTGATGTGTGCGAGATTGGACTCTGAACGGAGGAGATGAACAATGTATATATGCTGATGTTTATTGGTGTCGATAGTTGAGTGGATCCCGACGAAGATGTTGCTTGGATCTGCATCTGGGTCCTTATTCAAGTTTGAAGGAGATAGCTGGACGAAGATGGCAATGTAGAGCTTCAAGGGACTGAACTTGTGGCTGCAAGAGTTCATCCTACACACGGTCAAATTGCAGATGAAGAACGGGGGTCCTTTCAGCTACTGTAGTAATGTAGAGTGTCGGCAAGGCTCTGAACGTAGAGATGGATCTGATGGTTCGTAGGTGCAAGATTCTTTGATGGTGTGGACTGCTGAAGGTGGAGGGTGTCGCTCCCTCAAGCTGTTGTTGTAAAAACAGAACACGATGGATCATTTGCAAGGTCCAACAGAATGCTCTGCTATTGGTGGTTGTCCACCTTCATATACCTGCAAAAGATGGGAGGCTTTGCTCCAGCTAGAAGATTGACAGATAAATGGCGAATAATCAGAGAAACGAGGGATAGAAGCAGGGCCGGCCCTGGGCATTGTTTTGAAGTGCAATTGCCCACGGCCCACTAATTTTAGGGGCCCAGGTATGCATGTAATCTAATTTTCAGGTTACGGATAAAATAGAATTTATCATTGAAACAACTTACTGAAAAGTAAGCCTCTATAAATTAGAAATGAAAGCAGATAAGATACGGATTGGATATGCCTATTTCTATATCCATATTCATTTTATCTATATCGAATACTGATATGGATATGATTCGGACATGCATTAAGGATATCATATACTTAAAAATGTTGATATGAATTCGAATCCGAGTACAGATCAAATAAATAGCGGATCCGAATGTGGATCGAATAAAGAGCCAATCCGAATATGAATCAAATAAAAAGTGAATCCAAATATAGATCCACTAAACATGGAATCTGAATACGAAAAGAATAAAGATACATACGAATACGAGTTGAATTTCTATCAAAGTTCAAAATGATTTTAAAAAAATGACAATGAAATATAAATAAGTTGCATCATGACAAGAGGTAGAGTCGAAGTAACATGTGTTCTTGACTAGAGGCAAAAGGGGGAATAGGGTATTGTAACTTTTGTTAGTGCCCATTCTCAAACAAACGGAAGTTTATTGATACCATTATTATAGACTTTAATGGGTTGTTTTTGACGTTTTTTTATATTTTTTTTGAAAAATATCGCCATGTGTATTCATCTATGTATCCCTCCTATATGCCATTCGAATTTCGTCAGAAACTGAGACTCCTACGACCTCCATCCAGACAGTCATTTTTAACGATAATATGATTTTTTAAATCGACACCATCTCGATGGAGGTCGTAGGAGTCTCTATTTCTGACGAAATTCGAATGGCATATAGGAGGGATATATGGATGAATATACATGGCGATATTTTTCAAAAATAAAAAAAAAATACCGAAAATGGTGGGAGCAACCCCATTAAACTCATTATTATATTATATTATATATAATGCTAATAATATCATGGTGTTGTGGCGTATATTACATTAACTAATATATAAAACAATATTAAATGTTGTATTCGGGTATCCAGATCTGGATCCGGATATTCAAGCCATTACCATAGTTGCATATGTATTTGGAAAATTTTTATAACCCATATCCATATTCGATCCATATTCGATTAGTAGTCAGATAATCCGGTAATTTTTCGAATACGGTAAGCAGATATTCGGATATATTCGTATCCGTTTTCATCCCTACTATAAATTCGAATTTTCGGTGAATAACTCAATGCTAAAGTCAAAAATTTAATGAGATTATATAAGGGTTGATTGTTCCTCGAAAATAGAACGTTTCATTTTATACTTGATGGTAAACACACTAGGGACAATTTGCTCTTATTAAAAAAATTTTAAGGGCCTCTTTTTTTTCTTTTGCCTAGGGCCCATAAAATGTCAGGGACGGCACTGGATAGAAGCTCCTCGGAGATGGAGGAGTCCCGCCATGAGGATAAAAAAGGGAAAGCATTGACATATACATAATGAATGTTATAACCACAATAGACCAATTTTTAAGTTTGATTCGTTTATTTAATCAAGCCGATACTTGTATTCATATTTGATTCATTTATTTTTTAACCGAATCTAAGTCAAACCTCAATTTTATTAAATTGAATATATGCGAATATCAAACTTAGAGAATTCTCTGACGAGAGGGAATGAAAATAGAAGAAATGGAAATATATAATATGCATCATTAGAGTAAATATTCATTCATTTTTTTCTTTATCCAATTCTTCATTTTTTGAAAAATTAGATTAATAATGATTTTTCTCTTTGAAAAAAAATAAATTTAATATACTTTTAAATCTCTTCATATGGGTAAGAAGGTGGTGAGAAGCGATAAATATAGTTTATACTTGTTCTGTTGATCTGAGCATAAAAAAGGGAAAGTATTGAGATATACATAATGAATCTTATAACCACGATAGACCAATTATTTTGGGATAGTTAAAATCAAGATAAAATCTTCTTATCTCATAAAATATTCACTTATTTATAGATGAAATAAGGTTTATTGATCTTGATAAGAATATGTGTATATATGTGCATCAAACTTTTGAAAAATCGAACCTTGGCAAACCTACGATTTTTAGGTTCGATTTGTTTATTTAATCGAGCCTAAACTTGTATTCAGGTTTGGTTCATTTATTTTCAAATCAGATTTGAACCAAAATTTTAATGAGTCGAATCGGAATGAATATTGAACTTGAGAATTTTTTGACACCCTGACTAGTGTGGGTTTAATATAAAAATTCCCTATTGCAGTTTGAGATTTATTTTGTATTCGTTTAGCAACCTCAAATATTAAATTAGTTGATTCAAGAAAGTTTTTCAGAAAATGGAAAAATAATATTCATTATCGGAATGAATGATTTATCCATAAAATATAAAAAAATGATGACTTGGTGGACGGATGAAGATGTAGTTAACAGAAAATAAAAAGGAAAAAAGAAGAAGAACATAGAAAGGAAAAGAAGAGGGGAAAGTGCTTTACCCAAACGATGAATGGAGGAGATGCTGGGGATGATGACTGACTAAGCTTCTTGGTCTTCTCTTAACACATCGAATAGGCAAAGCTCGAGCAGCTCTCTTTGGAGGTGGATATAGAGAGGTGTGACACCTCCGGGATCTCGTCGGAGATGGCATGTAGTCGCTCAGCTAGTTGTCGACCTTATTATCAACAATCTTGGAACAAGAGTTTGAGGTTGCTATCATGTAAGGGAGGATAACTGAGAATGGGGAAGCTCGAGTCTTTTTGTTGGAGAGAGACCATAGAGATGAAGGATGTGGGGAAAGGATCAAGGAACAATTGCCAGTGGTCGATGGTAGTTCTTATCGATGTGGATGAGTTACTATAACGAGGTAGGCAGCTATTTTAATGGAGGCATTTGGGTTTCAATTTGGTAGTTAGTAGAGAACGTGTGGGAGACTCGATTGACCCAAAGATCAACCAACAAATGGTTATCATTGGTTGAAGGGCGAGGGAAAGGTACTCTCTAAACGAAGAGTGGAGTGATCAATGGAGAACAACCAAGTGGCTTAACTGGTCAACAGTTGATCAGAAATAAAGTAGGAAACAATAAAATAAATAAAAAAGAAATATGAATAAAAAATGGAAAAATGATCAACATGAAAGAATATAGATCTAAATGAGTTCTACAATTCTTTTAAAGATCTTAAACTCAAAAGAATAGCATATACAAGATGCGAATTTTTGGAAGTATTTTAAGGAATTAATACAAATTTATAGCATTATATATTTTTTTTGTTAAAAATAATTTTGAAAAGAAAATATAATAAAATACTAGACATAAATTTACATATAAAACTATTTTTTTGGATTTCTAATAATTAAGAAAAGGTGAAATAAAAATCAAGAAAGAAAAAGTATGTACAATATAAACATGATCAAAACACGTCATTCTCTTTTTTTTTTAGATTTTTTTGCATTTTATTTTTAAGGTATTTTATTAATACGGATCATATATAAGATAAATAATAAATAAATAAATAAATTAGAAAGGATTAAATATATACATAAAATATTAAGGCAAAGTTAGTAAATATTTAAGGAGTACAATGAGGTCTCAAAACTAAAATTTTGCAGACAAGCCTAATGAAATCACTTTTATTGCATAGATAATTTTATAACCTAAACTTTGAAAGTGGGTTTGGTCAATTTGTAGTTGATATGGAGCGGAAATTCAGATGCAAAGTTTGACTTTATGACAATTCTTTAAAATCTGAGAGCATTTATTCAAGGTGGAATTTATTTATATTTTATATTTTATGTTCATTTTTGTATACATGCATAGAAAAATATTCAAGTGAATAGGAGTTAGTATGAAATTACTAAAAATTGGGTAAGTCTGGTTATTTATAAGTATTATTCGCAAACAATTTGAGAACATTTATTTTATGCAATATTGCATGCTAATTTATTCTATTTATTTACATTTGTGTGAATGCTAATTATGCAATATAAAATCCTAAACACATATAAATATTCAGGAGGGAAGTTCTACTTTAAACTATCATAGTAGTGAATCACATATTCTTTAGTAACTACATGAAAAATACACTCTCTTTTTTTTAATACCACGCTCCATAGACCTTTCAAATCATTCTTCCCAAGTCTGTTATCTTTCATCTATAACAATTTAGGAATCAACATGTGCCTTGGTTGTCTTATTATTTCTATTATCAAAAATCTATCTGGAAAATAATCTAGCTTACGACCAAGATTTTCTTTCAAACTCGTATTTATGTATATTGTTATGCCATCGATGTGACAATGATGAAATTTGTGATGACCCAAGTAAAATATCTTCATTCAAACGAATGTGTTATGTATATTCCATGCAGATATGAGTGTGGGTTCGATAAAAGAGGGGGTGAATTGTGCAATAATCAATTATCCAATAACAATATATGATCAATATGTGATTTATCACTTTACAAAAAATGAAAATAGAGCTCTGTTCCGAAGTGATTATTTGCATGTAACCATTTATATAGCATTATTAGAATTCATGCATGTGTAAGTAATATCCATATTTTGCATTTATAATATCATTAACAAGAAGCCAGAAATTGTGTATATATTACAACGTGCATATGATGAATCTGTGAGTCATCGCCTTTATTCTTTCATTTTGGCTAAAATCTTTGGTAAAATACATGTAAATAATCACTAGTTCCCATTAATTAACATTTTAACCACAATTGTTAATATTATATATTTAACATTTATTTTATCCAAAATAAAATAATAAAGAGAAAAAAGAATAAAAAAAAGAAAAGAAGGTTGTAAATATGAAATATATACAGACTGATCCTAACCCCGAGACCATTTCAATATTTACTTGATCAATAAAATAAATATGAAGGGGGAGATAAGGATCTTAAACATGTAAAAATATTAAGAAAAGCAAGATCAAAAATATAATTTATTCATTTTCCACCTTGTAAATTATTCACCTATTTTATTTATCACTTATATCATTCCAAACCAAAACACTTCTTTTACAAAAGTTGATCATAAAAATATATATTATTTTTTAAAAATATCAGAAAATTAATTCGTAATAAAAATAAAATATTACAATGAATCGAAAAAGCTGCAAAAGCCGACTTCCTAGATTCATAACTATTTATAAAAAACTCTAAATAAACCAAACTCACTTTTAAATTTGTTTTATTTTTAATATTATTTCCTAAAAATATTAAAAAAATAATAAAATAAAATGAGTGAGTTTTGGTGTTTGACCCTGTTGTATATATGTACTATGTGCAGAAATTTCTTGGATTTTTAATTAATTAACTGTAAATCTGATTAACTTAAAATTTCCTTTCTAAAAATTTTCTGAAAATATACATACAAATATAACTAAGTCAAAATAACAATAAAACCTGAAGCCACGAAGTCGCTACCTAAATTTTTCGGAACTCCTAACTCAGCCATATGAACTCTTAATTGGGCAAACTCAGTCTTAAAATTCGTTTTATGTAATTATCTACAAAATGACCAGTTTCGCTAAAATCAGAGTTAATATGAAAATGTGAGTTTCGGGACTGTATTGATATATTGTACAATGTATCACAACTTTTATTATTATTTAATATGTTAATCCTCTAATCTTAAATTATAAAAAATAAAAAATTATTTATTGATTTATTATTTATTTATTTATTTAATTTTTTAATTATATACCTAAATACTTATTAAATTATTTATTTAATTACTTAATTATCCATTTAGAAACTTAAGTAAAAAACTTAATTATATCTTAAAATTATTTAATTTTTATTTTAACCAATTATTAATTATTACTTTAATTTATTTAATTAAATTTATTAATTACTTAATTAATTTTTATTTTTTTTCTTTTCTTTTTACCTCTCTCTCTCTCTCTTCTTTTCTCTCTATTTTTTCCCCTTCTCTTTCCTCCTTCCTTCCTCCCCCAAAGCCTCTTCTTATCCTTCCCCTTTTTCTTCCTCCGCCCGTCGACCAACCTCCCAACCGTCCCAACGGTCGGGCATTGGCCGGTCGTTCCTCCAACCACCTCTCATCCTTTATATAAGCCCGACAACCGCCTCATATATCTCCATCAACCATTCGCGACATCTTCTTCCACAAGTCCTGTGAGCTTCGGTGAGAAGGAGAAGGTGACAGAAACTCTCCTTCACGTCATTGAAGCCAGATCAACGGGGAAGGAAACACGGCATGATCCTCGCTGGAGTTGAGCTCCGCTCCTCCGTGCGACAACCTCCACGTCATCGCGCGTCGAGGCGATCACCTAGAACTCTGTGAGCTCCTACCATAGTCGATCATCCATCCATTTCTCCAGGTTAGATTTCATCTTCTCTTCTGATCTCTCTGCCTTTCTATTCTCTTCTCAGTCCCTCATTCTCTCTCGTCTTCTCCGATTTTGATTCGAAACACAACATTGACCCGATTTCATTTTCTCCTTGCGTGATCCATAGCCACATCATCCACCCTCAGATCTATCTTCATCTCATATCCCTCCAGATTTCACATGCTACCCCTCATACCTAATCATCCTATCATCATGCCTTGTGATCAGAGGCTTGGAGATCCATCTGAGGCCTCTCCCTCATTCACCTTCCCTATTTTGAATGTGGACCGAGCCCTTATGCTCGAGTTGGCTGGAAATATTGCAGGTTCAGGATTCCATTTGAGATTACGAGTAGCTTTTCTAGAAAGCAATGCCTGAAGTGAAATCACGTCATCTGGAGGTGTAATAACTGAAGATCGAGGACCTGAGATAGATCTGCACTTAATGCCCCTACGATCAGAGACCCAATAATCATCGTCATTTGAGACCTTCATCAATTTGCAGCACCTAGAATCTCAACTCCCTCGATCCAAAGACATTCAACTATAAGGAGGCGAGATCTAACTTCTGTTTGCCAGAGATAGGGAAGCTTCACCATCATTTGGAGGAGCACCAAGAGACATGATCTGAAGATTAGAATTGCATGAGCAGAGTAACTGCAACGTCACCATATATCCACCTGCAAAAATCGAACACGATTTGAACAACCACATCACCGTCAGCCGCGCGTCTGTACTCTGCTGATTCTCCCTCAATCCTAGAAGGAAGAACCATACCGTCGCTACTCCAAATCTTATTCGAACCACCATCAACAAACCATCATATCATGTAGACAAAAGGGGGAAGAGTAAGACCCCACACAATAACCACACGATCAAAATAAGACCGATGGCTCACGTTAAGCCAATCGCAACCACTTTAAACCGGTCGCCCACCACTCAAACCGTAAGCGAGCCGCACGTGACCCGCGCGTTGCTACAAGATAGACTAGTCTTATTACGCTCATCCCCTACGTATTTGGTTTAATCACAAGCAGATCCTCATCTCAGAAGGAGCAAATGCACAGATACATGTTTTTTTGGAATTTTTACACCAACGCTCGGATTTCCTACATATTTGCACGCACACCCCCAAGTTTCCGTTAATAACGTTCATACCCCTATCTAGTATATACACTATACATTTACCTCATACTCTATATATATAAAATAAAAATACAAAATATAAAAAGATAATAAAATACATATTTATAACGTATTCTGCTCTGTATAAAATATTAAATAAAGTTTTGAAAAATAAAAAAAGTTATTCTATTACTAATAAATCAATTAAAAATATATAACAAACTTTAGAAAATCTAAAAAAATATATAACGACATATAGAATGTAATAAAAGTTACCTTTACTATATTTTACATAATAAATCAAAAATAAAATAAAAATCAAACACTTAAATCAATAAAAAATTCAAAATACATCAAACTTTAAAAATTCATAACTAACTCGAGAAAATTCATATAAAAACATACAACCAATCATTTTAAAGATAATTTCATATAAATTGTAATAAAAATAAATTAAAAATATTTTGATCCAGCTTTCAATATTTAAAAAATTAAAAAAAATCATCACACTTTTTAATAAAAAACTAATTTTCACCTCAAAAGTAATCCAAAACTCCACAAAAAATCAAAAAAATCTTAAAAAATCGTCAAAATAGCAAATCAGAATAAAAAAAGATAAAAATAAAAAATAAAATCTAAATAAATATTATAAATTATTTTGTAAAAATAATAAAAAAATCATAAAATTACTTAAAATTCACAAAAATAATATAAAATTCCCAAAAATAAAAAAAATCTAGAAAAAACTTAAAAATAAATAAAAATTAGAATAACCTCTAACCTTAGTTTTCTATAGTTTAACCATAGTTTTCAATACTTTTTCTCCCTGAGTTCGACACTCCCATACTTTATCATTATACATTAAAGTTTAGGAAAAATAAATAAAAAGATTAAATAAAAGTTAATATTTTCTGCAAAAATCTCACCTAGTCAATTCCCTGACACTATTCTTCTTTTAAACAATAGATCAGGTGGTTTTTCAGATGGCGCAGTTGCCGGGGAGGCAGCGCTTGGGTAGAATGTAGAAACCTTAGGTCTAGGGTCTCTCCGCTTCTCTTTGCCTTTTTATTTCTCAACCACACAGATTTTATTTCTAGTTTGTACAACACATGTTGAGTAGCACGAGACAGAACTGCAAAGCCAATTAGTTGTAATTTTTTGTAATTAAAATATAAAAAATTTGTTCCTAGGAAGGGGCCCCGTCAGGGCATCCTGACTTGTACCTCCCTCCTTTTTTCGGGGTCTATTTCACCGAGTGCCATGCACTTGGGAGAGCAGGGCACCCACCACGGTTTTCTCACATCTCCATTTTTCTCGATGGTTTTCCACGGCTTTTTTGAGGATAGGTGCTTGTTAGGATTTCTCGATTTTTCCCTTCTCTGTGCAACCGTAGGTAGATGCTTACTTACGTCGCATACCCAAGTTGCTTGTGATTTATTACAAAAACAAAAAGACAAAAACATATTAGACGTTTGAAAACACTAAAAAAAGTGATAACTGAGAAATTAAAATAGGGACTGCTTACTATATCTGAGCCTAAAATGAAATGTAAGGACTCCACTTATTTTAGGTAAGCAATCCCCTACAAATGAATTGTAGGTACTCTCTCCATATTTGTGAGTGAGAGATGACCCTTAAGGTAGAGCCAGAGTCTGGGCTTCTTTTGAAGTTTTACTTAGTTCATACTTTTAATCACTTAATCTTTAGTGGTGACTCTCAGGTAGTCGGAAACGGTTTGAGTTTCTTTAGCAAAGTGGGAGGTTTAGAGGACATCGCAGTAGCATGGTCCTCAAGTAACATGGATATCCAGAAATGGTCCATACTTAATCCCAGACTGGCTGAGAATAAGTGATTTCTTGTAAGAACTTCGGGAAGTATTTCGGTGAAGTTTCGGGCACCTACCAACTCAAGCTAATCTGTGAGAAGACTTGTCTGCCAAATAACCCTAAAATTGACGATATAACGGCCATACTTTTATGGTCATCACCGGGTTATGTTGGTGAATTTAGGGTTTGCTAATGAAGTCTTGGACCGCTTACCGGCTATCCGGAGATATCCTCACTGGAGAACAACCAACCATAAAATCGGTAGTCTAAAGGATGTTCAGGTATGGCTCTAACCTAAGGTGCGGATTACTCTCTCCCTACAAAAAAACCAACCAATGAGGAGGTGACTCTCCCCAAAACAAGAGATTTTATGATGAAGTGTGTTTTAGGGTCCTATTTACTTTACAGTCCCAATTTTTATTATTTTCACCCTTTTAGATATTTTTCAAATAAAAACAATATGTAACGAATTTTTCAATTTCCTTTTGTTATTTTGAGTCCAAAAATAAGGAGAGGAAGTCAAAAAAGCCGATGGGCGATTTAACACGATGATGCATGCTAGAACTTTATACTTGTCTCCAGCATTCTACATACAGGATGATCCGCGCATAAATTAAAAGACAGAAAATAAACTAACTATATGATGCATGAATAAATAGGCCTTAGACGAGCAATTGCTAATAATCGTGAAGAACAATAGCTAATTGATCAGAGAGAGAGAGAGGTCGAAGTCCGATCTCAGATGTAGATCGGTGTCCGCCACAATGGATCTTGCACGCGTTGTATATGACCTCTAGCAGCATGTGACCTCTCAATCGATCAAGTTAGCATTTTATTAATTATTTTTAGCTAGGTCTAATTACGATCTATTGACACAGGCAAGCAATTAGGTGTTGGGCCTTAGCTATTTACGTCACAATCACCAAAAATCCTAAGTCTAGGGGCCAAACTCCGAGAATCAAATAGATATAAAATGTGATCAAAACAAAAACCACAAAAAATCCGGTGAGGTCCCTCGAGCACACCGGTGCTCGGCGAAACAGACCCTGATGGTTCAAGTGTCCAACAAGTGTCCAAGAAGTCCAAATATTACAATATAGTTCAAATATTCTCTAAATAAAATAATTGTCTTCTGTTTTGTCCTGCTCTTCCTCTTGTGTGGGTCCTCTAAAAAGAGTCGGAGTCGTAGTACGATGGTGCCTCACACAAAAAGCGAATCAGAGATATGTCCTAAAACCATTATAATATATAGAGACAAATAAAGATGAGAAATAATGACTACTAAGTCGTGGTCCCCAGCAACGATGTCATTCTAATATCACGAAAATCGAGATCGACTAAGGTAGAAAATAAATCATGAAGTCATTGTCCCTAATCAATAAACTTTGTCAATCAAGAAAATAAAAAACCACTTAAGCCAAGAGATAAAAACAATCTAGCACACACAAATGTAAGAGGTCTTCGCTATTATTATTTATCTAGTATAACAACCAAGGTCGAACATAAGGAGCACGGAAATATACGAAGTAGTCAAATCTCAAAAAATAAAGGAAATATTTTTGGGTGGTTTTTTATTTTGCAATTTTTTTAATTTTTGAATAAAGAGACAAACTCAACAAGTAAGAAAGCAAGACAACTAACAAGCTTTTTGAATTTTTATTTAAGACTAAAAATGCTCAAAAATTAAGATAAAAATATTTTTAGAATTTTAAAATTTTAAAATCGATAATTTTCTGGGAATGTTCTGATGTTTTTGTGATTTTATAAAAATCAATAATTTTCTGGGAATTTTCATCTTGATTCTCAAGAGAATCATCCTCTAAGAATAACATTCTCAGAGATGAGATTTTTAAGAATCTCAGAGTTATAAAGTAGGTATCCAATACCATCCTTTATTTTCCTAATGAAGTAGCACTCTCTAGTGCTTGATTCGAGCTTACTTGCATGGAATCTTATTAAGGATATATAATGTAATCTCTACTACATATATACCAGGAAACTAAGAGGAAATGATGCTAAAATTCATCATTGATCAAATCATGTCACACAAGATCCAATTGTATCTCCCTATAACTCTATTGAGTTTAGATGTATTAGGAGGATCGAGATATAAATGATACTCATATCTTCATAAGGTATTCTTTGAATTTATCCAACAGGTACAAGCTACATAGGTTAGATCAAATTCATTTCATCTTTCTTGAGAATTTGGTTCTAAACCAAAATTATGAAATCTTTGAACATTTCAAAGGTTTCTTAGGTGAAGAGAAGAAATCTCATATCATACATATTCATCAATAGATATCACATATCCATAATGTTTATTATGATATAGATGATTCACACACATCAATATGTATGAGATCTTGAATACCTCGACATCTAACATCATTCTCAGAGAAGGGTATATTGGACATTTTACTTTGAATACTATATTCACAAGTATGTAAGATTTGAAATTTTAGACATTCTAAAGTTTCATATCTTACTAGTCTATTGATCTTATCAACAAACATATGTCCAAAACTTGATGCCAGATCATTGTCAATTGATCTTCATCCTCCTACTGCTCTTTTAAGGTTCCACTTTCAGTATTAGAAATCATAATGAACCATTCATTAATTTTCTAATTTTGTGGAGTCCACTAGATGTTTGATTACTATCTGAAATATATCCATCATAACTCTTTATGATAGGTTTATTCCAGAATTCATGTTTATTTCCAACATTTAGAAACAAACAATGAGTGTATTATAATATCTAGGTCATAGAGACATTCTCTAAGACTAAGGACTCTCCCACTGAAAATATGAAGTCTATCAATCTAACAGAGATTGTTGCAACAATTGCATCAATATCCATGTGGATAACTACAAACCTTAAGATCAAATTTTCCAGTCTTCTAAAACATATGCAACAATTACAAGTGTCATTAGAAGACTGAGATACAATTATTAGACTTTATTCTTATCTTATTAGAAAGTCAATTTCAATGATTAAATGTAGATTATTCTGGTGCTATATCCGAGTCTTTCTCTAAGGATTCTAGACAGACTTGATAGTCATACTATCAACACACCAACTTATTGCAGTATTGACATTCATCCAACTCTTTGGATGTCATATGGAAGTCACAGAAGTAGGTCAACTCTTTGACTTTCCTTCTTACTCGGGTCCGACCCATGCTTCCACTACGCTCCCTTCATCTATAAACAACCATTGCTTAAGACTAAGGATCTCTTATGTTAAATTCAAAAGAATTCAATGTAAGAGCATTTCAACATTTATACATGCTTCATTAAATTCCTACAATATGAATATTATGAAGCTTCACGAATGATTGGAGTATGGACAGTAGAATGATGACACTCATCATGTCTACATCCATCTAGACTCTCAAAACATTGGTTCAGGTAGGTATTCAAACATTTTGAATACATCATCTCTTATAGAGCTACCATTCTGCATGATGTAGTGAACCATGTCATTCATGATTAAATCTCTAGAGCACCTATGTATGCCAAAATATCTTCTTAGGGGTTTATAAGAATTAATTGATAATTACGATCATCATTGACATGTCACTTCTAAAGTACACTCGATGAAAGATCAAGACTATAGAGACATACAAATCCTAAGGTGATGTCTTATCATCTTATTTAATTGTCATTCCTCATTATGTTGAGGAAATATGCACATTGCAACTACATACATTATGTATCCAACTGCAAGTACAATATCTGGATCATGAGTCCAATCCATGATATTTTACTGGTTATTATTGAGTATAACATTGAGTGTGTTTAATGAAGGATTATCTGAAATAAGAAATTTGCATAAGGGTATATATATTATACATACATATTTTTTACTTTGATTTAGGATTTTTATATTAAAGTTGCCCTGCCTTGTCAACACTGAAAAATCATTCCCTTAATCACTTTCAATGTAATAGATACACTCACCATTACATCTTAAGCAAGATCTGGGATCTCCTTCCTTATCTTTGTTGCATCCCAATAATATGAGAACCTGTAACTCGGATAAAAAGAAGCGGGAACAAATTCCGCCTTGCAAGTCCAACTTGCATCTCCCAATTCGGTCTTTAACGCCCGAGCCCACCACCCATAAGGTGATGTTGACTCGTCATTAATTGAACCAACCGTCAATAGGCTTAATACTCGCTATACGCAATCCAATATCGCCCCAATAATATGAGGACCCGATATTGGGGTCACTACGTATACGGCCTTACTCTTTCGAGAAGCGAAGAGCCCGATCCAAATGGCTTGTATGCAGGAGCTGTCACTTCGGACAGGCGTCTCCGACATACAATCTCTAGTGACGGAACCCTTCGCTTTGACGGGAGACCACGGATGTCACTTATGTGATCCTCCATATCATATTTAAATTCTAATTAATCATTATGAATCATTTTCATTATGATTAATTCTTGCAAGGGAAATAACAACTCTATTCATAATAGAGTGTTTTAATTTTAATTTGATTCCAATTAATCTAATCATATTAAATTAATGATCCAATTAATATCCAACAAATAATTTTTAATTGTTACTTGAAATATGGCATTATCTCAAATACGTATTATTTCGAATTTTAATAATTAGAACATACATCATGATCTCTCGGCATCATTCGTTCCCTACCCGTTGTCATGGCCAGTACTGGCAGGAGTGGGAGGGACTGCAACCAGTGTGACCCGCTACCCCAGTGATCACTGACTAACACCATATTCGCCTCGGGAAAAAAGCAATGCCGAGTCAATCACTTTGTACTTAAGATGATCATCGGTTTTTCAACCGAAATTATACCATATAATATTCATCAAAACCATTTTGATAATATTATAAGGAGATTTGCTAACCAAATCTCCAATCCTATTCAAACAATAAGGTTTTGCATGTAAAAGTTGTCCTACAACTATTTTAGGATAAACTAGAGTTTTCATGAAAACAATGTTTGTTGGAATGTGTATCAAGCAACCAATTGGTGATCTAGATCTAAATCGTTGGTTGAGTCAATGTCATTTAAGAGAATAAATATTGTTCTAATATTTCTCAAATATTATCCACATGTTTTCCAAGAAATTAATTATAAATTTCGTAATTTTTCTTAAACGACAATCACAAGGTTTCGGATAATGATGCAATTTCCAGCAGTGACCCTCACTAACTACAAATAACATATCTCATTCATTTTAAATCCAGATTAAGCAAAATAAATTTTCAGAGATTGATAATTTGATTTAAAAACGAAACCATGTGATAAACACACATTTTCAGGTGCTTTAAAACTGTAATTAATATCTTAATCACGTCTCTAATCGCCATCCCCGAAATAGTGGATATATGGTCAATAAAATGATCATATCTTGAGCAAACGAAATCCAAATTACGCAAACTAAAATCTTACTATTTCCTTAATTAATGGGGAACATTATCCAATTTAAAATTATGTGTTTAAACATTTTAAACAAGGCCGAAATTTTTTCACAAAATAGGGCTGCGAAAATCGAAATGCTAAAATCTTCACGAACCCAAACGAGCCCAAATTTTCGTAGGTTCATGGATCGAATCCAAAACCTTCGACAACCTGGCTTTGATACCACTTGAAGGATACAGGAAAAATCCTCAAGTGTATCATGGAAGCGTGATGATCGCATCGAATGCGATCGGGAGCGACTAGTCGCACTAGTTGCTCGATGCAGCAGAAATTAAAATTTTCTATGTGATAAAACCACATGATCCAAGAACACTTATCGGATCATTTCGTCTAAACCACAAACAAGTAATAGGGTTACCTATTAAAGCGTGGTTGCGATCGAGTCTCTAAACAAAGAGACCTCCTGTCTCAAGTCCGATCCGACGGAGGAGACGTTTGCGAGCGCGTGGATGAGACGCGTGCTTCTCGCAATCTATGTTGATGATCCAAGCCACGGATCTCCTGACCTTGACAAATGAGATGCGACGTCTTCTCCACGAGTAGACGATCGGGCAGCATAACGACGACGCTACGACGATGGAGGATCTCTCTAGGGCATCCATGGTGGACGACCACGTGAGAGATAGAGAGAATGGGCATATAGAGAGAAAGAGAGAGAGAGCATTCATCTATGTAGAGTGTCATGAAGAGCAAGGGGTGCCTCTTCTTATATAGGGTTTTGGGAGTCCATGGTTCCCAATCCATGGACAACACACAATCAACGAATGAGATTGATTGTGTCCCTTTCAACGGCTAGGATTGTTGTTGGTAAAACACAACAACAAGTGATTTAATTCAAATTAATTATCATTGATAAATCAATATAATTAATCTCAAATTAAACCACTTTTGAGTAGAGATGGGATAATGAGAAGACTAAATCAATTCCCTAAAATAAGGGGACGGCTACCATCATCTCATGAGATCTCAATATCTCATGAGATCTCATTGTCTCATGAGATCTCATTATCTCATGATTATATCATGATCTCTTGTCGATAATATTTTCACCAAAAAATAATTCCAAATTATCTTATGGAAAATATCAACCATGCCATTGAAATTAAGTGAATCTCATTCACAACCCAAAATTAAATGTAATTATATTTTCAATTAATTTTTTAATGTAAATCCAATTCACATTAACAATTAATCAAAAAATATAAATCACAATATGCTCTCTCTAATATATTATAAATCTCATTTAAAATCTATATATGATTAATATGGATAGTGCTATCCGCATTATTCATATAAATGATAATTAAATCACATTTAATCATCTTGAATATCTTTTCTCATGTGCCCAAATAACATGAATCACATTCACATTATTCATATCTTTAATAATTAAATCACATTTAATTATCTCAGATAACTCTCATTGTAACATGGATCAAATTCATATTATCCATGATAATTAAATCACATTTAATTATAAATTTTATCGATGCTTGGATACATAGATCAACAATGAAATTATCCATGAACTCTTTCAAGGATAATGCACTTTCTCCGCGGATACTTTGAGATAAGGACAGGGCAATTGTATTGTTCCACGTATAGTGATATATTGAGATCACATCTCAAATCCAGATCTCAGGCCTCCCATAGATGCTTGATTAAATCAAGACCGCAAATCTAATCTTCTCATTGCATCTGAATCACATTCAGATTAATGTCCAATATTTGGACCAAGATCATATTACTTCTCTATTGAGAGGAGTCACTAAAATCCAGACCCGTTTCATCACTCCCTAGGAATGGAAGCATCATGGTTATACAATCGTTTATGATCACATCACCCTCAGGTATTCCCAATACCTGTACATCCTACATTCTGGAAGAACTCAGAATAAACCCGAAGTATTAGATCAACTTTATATTGTCTACTTCAGGGTTTTATCAGTAAGTTAAAGCATATCTCATACCTAGGTCTTGATCATATACTTTCTAAAAGTATATATCAAACCTACAAATTCAGTCAAGCTACCAAAGAGAGACAACCGTGCGCATGGAATTTGTTTCTTCCCAATATCTCATGAGTGAGCTCATGTCTTACGGTTCAGTAAATGAACCTGTATGATCCCTTTTGAGAGATCGTATTACTCATATGCCCTTATATGCACACCAGCACGCCGGTGTATAGACCTTGGTTAGGTCATCAACCTATTGGTCTGCCAAATGTACATACTCAGACATATAGTAACACATTTGTCTCCGGTCAGAGGATGCGTGCCTGTATCGTGACAACATACGATATAGGACTTTGGTTATCTCGATCTCGTCAAGTCAACTCATTGACCTAACTAATCTGACACCTCCGAATCTCCATTCCTATGTAGAGGACCTACATCAAGAGGTCGGTCAGATATCTGCCTATGTGAGAAAGGATTGCCATCTCCTACTCAGGCTGGAGATCATTTCTTAGCAATCATTTTTTGGTGCTTGATGAGTCCTCAATCTAACCCTTTAGATATTCATCCAAGCACCAACCTCTATGATTCAATTATTGAATCAACCGCTGTATGATTATTAAGATGGCCATGGTACATATCCCTAATTGTACTAAGGGACCTATTATGAAAATTATTTATTCTTCATATCTGATCAGGGAATGATATTTGCAATAACATTTATTGCATAATGGCTCGCTGTGGGCTCGCATGTCCAACACCCAACGACTCACATAGTCCACAGCCAACAGAATGTACTCAAATCCCTAACGCGTAGGGAATGGACCCATGAAATTGATGCCCCATGCGTCAAAAACCTCACAGAAGTGAATGGGCTGCATCACCATCATATCACGTTGTCCACAGGTGCCCATCCTCTGACAGTCAGTACTCCTCTTCACAAATTCATCAGAATCCTTGAAGAGGGTAGGCCACCATAGGCCGGATTAAAGCACTTTCTGTGTTGTTCTCCTCCCAGAATGATGTCCTCCTGCCTCATTCTTGTGGTAGTATGTGAGGACGTTGTGGTGCTCCTCCTGAGGAATGCACTGACGCCATACGCTATCCCCTCCTTCATGATAAAGGATGGGATCCTCCCAATGGTACGACTTGGCCTTCGTGATGAAAGTCTCAAGTTGTTGTCTAGGCCAACCTTGTGAAACTTTCTTGGCGACAAGATAGTTCACAATGTCGGCGTACCATGGAAGTGAGGCGATAGCAAGGATCGCCTCATCTGGGAAGGTCTCAGTAATAGGTGCCATATTCTTTGATTCCTCAAGGTTCTCTAATTGGGAGAGGTGATCTGCCACCGCATTCTTGACTCCAGGCTTATCCTTAATCCCAATGTCAAACTCCTGGAGTAGAAGGATCCATCTGGTCAATCTCACTTTCGCATCCTTCTTTGCCATAAGGTACCTATTGGCGGTATGATCTGTAAAAGTTCACTCTAGATCTAAGAATACAATATCTAAACTTATCTAAAAAAAGACAATGGCTAGCATCTCCTTCTCTGTGACAGTGTAGTTCCGTTGGGTGGCATCCAAAGTACGACGAGCGTAGGGAATGGCATAAGGTAATCCATCACTCCTCTATCCTAGCACAACCCCTATGGCAAAATCAAAAGCAACCATCATGATCTCGAATGGGTGAGACCAATCAAGTTGCTGAAAGACAGTGGCCTCGACAACTAATCCCTTGAGAGTCTCAAAGGATGCTAGACACTTATCATCTACAATGAACTCGGTGTCTTTCGTAAGCAGATCAGTAAGCATCGGGCAATCCTGCTGAAATTCTGAAATCGTAAATAGAAACCGACACACCACAGAAAAAACCGCAACTGCCACAAGTTGGATGGTGGAATGAGTTTCCTGATGATATCCACCTTGGTCGGATCGACCTCCGTGCCCCTCTTGGAGATGGTATGGCTAAGCACCGTCCTCTGACTCACCATGAAGTGACTCTTCTCCCAAGATAAAACAAGATGGACCTTGATACAATGCTGAAGTACATGGTCTAGGCAATCAAGACAAGCATCACACCCATCGCCATAGACCAAGAAATCATCCATGAAGACCTCCAAGCAATCACCCACCTTCTCCAGGAATATGGACAACATACACCTTTGGAATGTCACTGGGGTGTTACATAGACCAAAGGGCATCCGTATGAAAGCATATGTCCCAAATAAACATGTGAATGTCATTTTATCCTGGTCTTTGGGCCCTATGGACATCTTATTATAGTGGGAGTATGATGAATCTCGGATTCATCACTCTAATTCTCATTTATTAAGCTCAGTTCCCTCAAAATCATTAGCATTTCTACATTTATTCTGCATAATTAGCATTCATGCATGTTTGCATAAGAATGGCATTTTATCCATCAATTTTGCACAAAATAAGAAGCCAAAAATCCTAGCCACAGTTGACCTGTAAATAGCCTAATTTCCCAGATTTTTAACTCCTTCATGCAAACTCTGAATGACACAAAACCACCTACACTGTGTACACATTACTCACAAGAATAAATAACAAAATACAAAAAAATCACTAACCCTGATAAGTGGACCAAAAACCCAAACCCTAGTTTTACGATTTTCGGACTAAAAGCCACATATCATCCCCATCCAGCATCTGATTTGATTTTACTCACTTTTGAACTAATAGACATTCAATTAACTTTAAAACAAGACCAAGTACAAGTGAATCGGAGCTTGTATGTGAAAGTTGGGTTTTGGGCCTCTTTTGTACATTGTATATTTTAGCGATTTTTTGACCTATATTTTATGTATATATTCTCTTTATTAATAAAAATCCAAAAAAATAGATTTAGATGTATCTTATTTATCTTTGATTTCTCCTTATTTTTCCGGTTTTTCTTATCTTGTTTAAAATTGACAAAAAAAGTAGAAAACCCAAAAATCAAGGTATTCTATATACATAGGATACCCCAAAAATTCACTTTTTACATTTGATAGATTTTTGCTTTGATGTCTTCATGAAAGTTGTAGATCTCATCGAGACGAGCATTTTTTGTGAAGAAACTTTTTCAATCCGAGGTTATTTGCTATTTCTTTTTTATTTTACAAAAGATTTTATTTTCGAATTTTGTGGTGCTGACACGTGGCAGCACCTGGTGCCGCCACATGTCAGCATTTTTTAGCCTTTTTTTTATTCGTTTTTTTAATTAAAAAATAACTAAAGCCCACGCACGTGTGTCGCATGTGATCCCAGGCACGTGCTCCGCACGTGCGGCGTGCCCCTCACCCTCTCTCCTCCTGCGCCATGTGGCGATCCCATAGCCGTTCGATCATGGCCGATCGAACGACCGCTGTAGATCACCCTCAACCTCTGGATGCTTTCCTCTCCGTAACCTCCACCACCGATCATGCTGGCCGCCCGCATCGGCCCTCCGCAACTGTCGCTCCGCTCCTCTTGCGCCGCCAACGAATCCCCCGCTTGACTCGTGCCTCCATCGCCAACCCTATTTAAGAGCCATCGACCCCCCCTCCGATCTCATCCGCTGTTTGACCCGAGGTCCCACGTCGAAAGTGACAGCCCATACTCCTACGCTGACGTGATCTGAGGCCGACCTCCTCTTCGCAACGAAGCTACTCCGCCGTTGTTCTTGCTCCGGCCACCAGTCGCCATCGAGCCATATCTCCTCCCAGGTACTCTCTCTCTCTCTCTCTCTCTCTCCGCTCCGCTCAGAGCTACGACCAACGCTGATCTTCACCGAGCCATCAATGATCATCCCTA
Source organism: Ottelia alismoides (assembly GCA_037367405.1). Taxonomy (NCBI): domain Eukaryota; kingdom Viridiplantae; phylum Streptophyta; class Magnoliopsida; order Alismatales; family Hydrocharitaceae; genus Ottelia; species Ottelia alismoides. The sequence continues at coordinate 692,253 of JAZKJV010008246.1, read as the reverse complement.
CTCCATCTGCTACGCCTCCAACCCCGACGTTCTTCTCCAACAACGCCCCACCACATCTACGCCACATCCGACCGCCGCAGGAGACGGTGCCTCTCCGGGCTTTCCCGTCAAGCCCACGACACCACCTTCTTCTCCGACTCTGCCGCAGATCGCCTACGACCTTCATCTTCACCACCTGCCGCTCTGCCGCCATCAACTTCGACCAAGTCCACCAAGACATCCCTGACGTCCTTCACTCCAGCCGATGGGCAAGAGGCCCACCACCGCTTCGTCATCGACTGCCTCCGCCGCCAAGGCTCCATCGTCAACGCCACCTCATGGACGGAGCCAAGAGTTGCCTTCATCGCTCCTCCTCCGCAGCGCATGAGGCCCACCTCCACCCCTCCGCCTAGACGAGCAGCTCCAGGCGCATCCGCTCTGGCCTCCCTCTACCAACAACTGCCACTGCTCCGCCTTGGTTGGCCCGCCTCGGCCGCCAACCACTGCCTCCAGCCACCGGGCAAGATACCCGCCACCGCTCCTCCTCCACAGCCAGACCGGGCGTCAACCCCGAGGCCCTGCCACGTGCCGAGCACGTGAGGTGGGGAACGTCAGCCGAAGCCCTTCATCCCCAGGGGTCACGTGATCTGCACGTGACCCGCTGGGTCAATTGCAGCCAAGTCCCTAAAAGACCCTTTATTCACACTCTAGCCCAAGAACAGAGGGCACGTGCTGCGCACGTGCCCCTCTGAGTATTTTGTAGAAAAACCCCTAGATATTGGTAATAACACGTAGGTCCCCTCTGCACTTTTTATTATTTGTTCTATTTATTATATTTGCATTTACAACCCTGTGTTCCTCATTAATTTTGAATCTCTTTTCTACATTATTTTATTTATTTAAAAATTGCATGATGTTTCTCACTTAATTCTCTACATCTGGACATATTGTGGACATTTTTGTGATTAGTGGTTAATTAATAATCTTTTATTATGTGGACATTTTCATATTTTGCCCATTTCATGCTCTCAAATTTGTCATTAATTAACCGTTACACTAAAAATTCCTGAAAACTCATAAATTGTAGAGTTTATTGTGCTTAACATTGTGCCCAAAAAGAATTGCATTTGCATGCATAATTTTCCTTGTAAAAATCATTTTGCATATTTTTAGTATTTAATTTTTATTAGGTATTCAACCCCACGTTTTCGAGGTCTAGGATTTTTCTGAGATCCATCTCCTAGTGATAGATCTTAGATAATTTTATATCTTGAAAACAAATAAGTTTAATATTTATTATAATTAAATATTGAAAATCATTTTGTTTGCATTTAAAAATTCATAAAAAATACATTTTGCATCTAAAAATTCCAAATAAAACTACACTGCATTTATTTCATCATCATTTACATTGTGGCCAAGTTTCATATTTTTCAGACATCGTTTGATCGAAGTTTACATTTTAGTCCTTAAAATAGGCCGAATTTGCATTTTGCATCCCTTATTGCGTTGAAAAAGATTCTAAATATAAACCGCATCGAAAACTGAACACGAAATTGGATTGACATAATTCTAGGTTGTTCCTTTGCCTCCTTGTGATCGACCTTGGGACTTGCCCAAGTAAAATAAACATAAAAACCACTTGATTAAAATTGATTAAAAATTGTGGTTATTTCTTGACCGTTTCCGATCGCCGCCTACAACGAACGACATTATTCTCTTTGACACGAACAAGTTAAAAACACCACCTTAACGTATGCGGTTTCGGAATTGTCAGATGGCGCCTTTGCCGCGGAGGCAAATGACTTAGTTTTTTGTTTTGAAAATTTTTGTTTGGTTTTTCGTATTCGGGTAGTCTGACCCCCGAATTTTTCACTATAAATCTCATTTCATTTCTTGCATTTATTTTTCAGCATTTATTTCTTTTATTTTATTTTTGATTATTTTTTGAGTCACTCTCTGACATTCTCTCTCTTATTTTTCTTACGAGGTACCCGGCGTACATGGAGCAGTTTTTCAAGAAACCAACGCATCTTCACCGACATCCGAAGAAGACGCAATTAATTTAAGATTGAGTCGAGTCGTGAGAGAGTGTAGAGTCTAGGTTTTAAATTTCTGCAAATTTCAATTTCTCATTTACAACGGGGTCCGTTTGGACTCTCGCGTGTGTAAAAAGACTTTGAACTTTTCTGTGGTGTGTCGTGGCCTGTTTCACTCTCTGGTGAGAGTGGGGCCCGACTTGAGTGGCGATTAGGATAGACCTGCACATACGGCTCTCAGAGCATTTTTATTTTTGATTGTGCTCGTAGGATCTTAAGCCACACTGCACTTTAATTGAGACGCACAATAGATCATTCAACTTAGCCAAATTTAACTCAATTCTTCCCCGCTAATAGAACTTTCTGCTTAGGTGCGGTTTTCATCGGCTTGCATTCATTTAGAATAATTTTTAAATTCTGTCTAGCATCCCACATGGAGATTGCGAGGATTCACTGTAAGTCTTCTAACTGAGCATTCACCATAGTTTTCCACGTGCATCGGCTCTTTCCAAATTTCTCCCTCTTGTTTTATTACATAAATCTAAAGGAAATTGGGACTGTACGGTAGACGTGTATTTGTGCTCATCTAAATTCTTCAGTGATCACCTAATTGAAATTGGGACTGCAAAATATAGCCGATCTTAAGAACCCATAAAATCAAGAATTTTTGCGGGAGAGAAACCCCGTCATTGTTTGGTTTGCTTGAGAGAGAGAGCGACCCACACACTAGGATAGAGCCACGCCGTAACTCTTTTCAGACTACTATCTTGGGTTAGTCGTTCCCTAGTGAGGATCTCTCTGGTAGCCGGTAAAGCGGCCCGTGACGTCCTTAACAGATTGAGTTGATCGGGTAATCGGTAAACGGTCCGCAATTCATACTGGCTGGGAAAGATCTAATTTGGTATAGGCCAGTCTCTTGAAAGCATTGGGTTCCTAACAGCTCGCTTTAACCGCTTTGATATATTGCATTATTACCGTACTCTAAAATTGACAAGATAATTGACCGAACCTTTACGGTCTTCACTTTGAGTTGAGTTGGTGAAAAAACCCTTGTATTGTGTTTGGATTGTGTGTAGAAAATAGATAATCAACGAACACCACACACTTGTGCTTAGATCATGAGCCATAAACCTCGTGTAATCCTTTTGAATCGAAAATGGAAAATTATGGTTCGAACTTCGTGAACCTTTCTCTGACCGCCACAAATTTTCCAAGGCACTCTTACTCATGATCACCTCGGGTTCATGGACACCCTTCCCATGAATCCTCCTTTTATGATTCTCTCAGCTTCCTGGAGGGAAGAAACCACACTGAGTTCCCAAATTCTTTCTACACTATTCACTCGAACCCCTTCTATTCTGAAGGAGAAGAAGAAATGCCTCCCAAGCTACCTCCCAGAAAGGAACCAGAAGATGAACATAATGAAGATCCAATACAGATGATATTTGCAAGACTGGCTGTATCTGAGCAGCAGTAGCAGTTACTGAGGGATCAGTTAGAACAAATGAATGCCGGGGAAGAACTGCCAATGGAAGCCGCATACAACCCTGGACAGTACAGAGTGAGAAATTATTTGCAGCCACCTCAGCCAGAAATAAACTATGAACTAAAGCCACATTTCATGTCAATTACCACAGTTCCATGGTAATACGACTGAAGAGCCATATGAATTTTTGCGAGACTTGAAGCTGATATGTTCGAATCTGAGGCACCCACAAGTCAGCCAGGACTACCTTCATCTCACTGCACTACCTTTCGCCTTTAAAGGGAAGGCAGATTACTGGGTGAAGAACTTAGGAGTGACTGTGACCACTTATGAGAGATTCAAAAACATGTTCTTAAAGAAATTCTATACGTTGAGTCGGACCAATCAAATGAGGACCCGCATCACCAGCTTCTCTCAGATGCCCAATGAACCACTCTGTGAGGCACGGGATAGGTTTAAAGACCTGCTACAGAAATGTCCCTGCCATAATTTGGATAATAACATCCTCGTTCAGTCACTCTACTCTGGCCTCAACCATGAGACTCAAGGGTTGGTTAGCGCTGCCTGCGGAGGGAATTACACATCACGGGGAGCTGAGTTCGTCTGGAAGATACTAGAGCAGATGGCAGAGACAAGTCGTTCACAAATTGCTAGTAGAGCATACACTGACTCCTTGAACACCTTTCAAGCCAAAGGAGGAAAGCAAACCGTCGCAGAGATAGTAGAGTATTTGATTCCAAACATGAACATCATCACCGATAAATTGACCGTGGTGGATCAAATTCACAAGAGAATGAACGACATTGACAGCAGGATTTCCCAATTCCCAAAGCAGATGGAGGAGCTAACTGAGAAGGTGTCCAAGATGGGGATGCCTATTGCATCTACTGTCCCGATATATCATGTGCATCATGTCCAGGAGAAGCCAGGAGCAGAACAACAGCAACCATGGGCTCAGGACCAATCCTACGCCCAACTTTCCCAGCAGCCACCCCCACCGGCCGATACAGTCAAGGGAGCCCCGCCTCTGACTTTCGAAGTAAATGGCATTTGGTACACACAGGACGCTACCTGACAGGGTAATACGGGGGACCGTCAGCCTTATCAACGTCCACCCAATTTCTATAATGCCGCATTTCCTCCACAGCACACTACATCTTTCCAGCAGCCGAAGCAACAACAAGCCTACAATCGTCAGAACCAACCTCAGTAATACCATCAGCAATCTCAAGCTCCCAGACAGTCAGCTCAATCGTCCAATCCTCCAGAAGAACCGATCGACATCCAAAGACAAATGCTTGAAGAGTTTCGCCATTTCCGAAATGAGCTGCACGATCTACGGGTTGATGTCAATCGCTTGTCCCGTTGGAAGGATGAGCAGACAGCCCCAGCCACAACCATTCCCGCCCAAGTTCAAGCTAACCCCAATATCTTGAACAAATTTCAATCATCTCAACACAATATCCATGTATACCATTAAGATTTTTCCACATATGAACATGAGATCCTTTCGTTTGACAAAATCAATGCCATGTCACTCAGGAACCGGAAGGACCGTGGTCGTACCTGATCGGGCAAGGGAATCAGATCATGAAGACTCGGAAGATCAATCGGAGGATGTTTTCGAGGAGGAAGAAGAAGGACGCATGAAGATCACAGCACAAGATAAAGGGAAAGCATCTATGGAGTCTGCAGAGGACCTTGAACCTCTAGTTGCTGCAAAAATACCTTTGTCACCTTTTCAGCAATCTGATTTTGATTATTATGATTGTAATAAAAACTCCAAGTCTAATAAAGATGCTCTTATTTATGATTATGGCTCTCTATCTCCTGTCTCGAATGCTTCCATTCCTTTCCCCCATGCCCTAAAGAAAGGAAAACAAAAGAAAAACACCCAAGATGACCCAGTGATGGAAAAGTTCTGCCAGCAAAACATCATAGTCAAACTATCCTTTGATCAATATGTGGCCAGTAATCCAGCCTTTCAGAAATACTTGAAGGCAATATGCACTCCCACCAGGACTCATACAAAGAGAACAAGTCAATTTGTGGAGACTCATATCTTGACAGTTGCCACCACCAAATGTGTCAAAAACCATCATCTGCCAAGAAAGAAAAGGGATCTGGGCGCCCATTATGTGGAGAGTCGCATTGACGGTATAGCGTTCACACGCACACTTCTCGACAATGGATCTTCCATAAATCTTCTACCCTTATCCTTATATTATAGATTAGAGTTAGGCCCTCTAAAGAAATCATCATCTTTACTCCAATTTGATGATAAATCCACTAAAAGAACTAAGGGAGAAGTGAAGAATGTCATCATCATTATCGAGGGTACGGAATACAAAGTGGACTTCACTGTCCTTGATATGGAGACCCCGAACCCATTGGAAGGAATCGTAAATCGTTCTTGGAAGACCATTCTTAAGAACCGCTAAGGCTGTATTTGATTATGGTTCTGGCATGATGAAATTCCGTTCTCCAGGCGGAGAAGTAGACTTGGAGATGAAACAAACAAAGTGGCAAAGTCCAGACTCCGAATCCACCACTGAAGATGCCGAAACATGAGAATGCAATCTCCTCAGAACCACTGGGTTGTGGGACCAACTGCCAGACATACAGATAGAAAGCACATCCTCAAAAGAAGAAATAATACACAATGCAGTTTGCGAGATATCTAGACCCCCAGATTATTACACTCTTGATGACAGAGAAATCCTCTCAGATTTGTCAGTCCCATCACCTTTGGGACAATCAAGAAATATCGATGACGAGTCGGACGTGGCTCTGGCCAAATTACCATTCTACTTTAGAGATCCGACTCACCTTTCTTCGGAATTGGTAGCCAGCATCTCACACAGTGATTCACCGCCAACCGATACTGAGCCAGAAGCAAAGGTCATTCAGTCAGACTTGATCGATGATTCAGAACTGCCAGAGCTGAAGCCACTACCTCCCACACTGAAGTATGCATTTCTCAATGGACCAAAAAAAAATTCCCTGTGATCATTAGCTCATCATTAACCGTGGACCAGGAATCCAGACTAGTCGAAGTCCTTGAGCGAAATCGAAATGCCATAGGTTTGACTATGTCGGATCTCGTAGGATTAAACCCCGCTCTCTGCTCGCACCAAATTATGTTGAGGATAATGCAAGGGCCTTCCCGTGAATTTTCAGAGATGATTAAACCCCAATCTTCAGGAAGTGGTGAATAAAGAGATAGAGAAATGATGCAAAGCAGGATTTATATACCCCATTTCTGACTCCAAGTGGGTGGCCCCCCTTCATGCCATCCCGAAGAAGTCGGGAATCCAGATGGTCACCAACGAGGAGGGGGTAGAGATCGCGACCTGAATACCCACATCGTGGCGCGTCTGTGTCAATTACAGGCGCTTGAATGCTGCAACCAAGAAATATTACTTTACACTACCATTTATTGATCAAATCTTGGAGAGACTTGCAGGGAAAGCATTCTTATGTTTTCTTGATTGGTACTCAGGCTACAATCAAGTAGCTATCGCTCTCGAGGACCAGGAAAAGACCACATTCACTTGTCCCTTCGGTACCTACCCATTCTAGCGCATGCCGTTCGGGCTGTGCAATACCCCAAGCACATTTCAGCGGTGCATGATTGCCGTATTTGCCGAAATGGTTGGTGATTTCCTGGAAGTCTTCATGGATGACTTCTCAGTTCATAGTGATTCATTTGAAACATGTTTAGCGCACTTGGACCGAGTCCTCCAGAGATGCCGGGAGGTTAATTTGGTACTCTTGTGGGAGAAGAGTCACTTTATGGTGACTGAGGGTATCGTGTTGGGGCACGTCGTCTCCAAAAAGGGAATGGAGGTTGACCCTGCCAAGGTGGATGTGATCAAGAAACTTAAGCCACCAACCAACGTCAAGTCAGTGAGGTCGTTCTTAGGGCATGTTGGATTTTATCGAAGGTTTATCCCAATTTTTTTCAAAGATAGCTCGTCCACTGACTGAGCTCTTAGGAAAAGACACTGAGTTTATTGTGAATCACAGATATCTAGAGGCCTTAGAGCTCCTGAAAAAGAAAATATGTGAATCGTCGATATTACAAGCTCCCGACTGGTCTCTTCCCTTCGAGATCATGACTGATGCATCGGATTTTGCTGTCAGAGCGGTACTCGGACAAAGAAGAGATGGAATTCCTTATGCGATGCACTACACGAGCAAAGTGTTGGATCCTGCAAAGAGAAATTATACAGTGACTGAAAAGGAAATGCTCGCGGTTGTTTGGGCCCTTGAAAAATTCAGATCATACATATTGGGCTCCAAGGCTACAATTTTCACAGATCACACGGCAATTAGATATCTCATGGATAAGAAGGATGCCAAGGCATGACTTTTGAGATGGATCTTGTTAATTCAGGAATTTAATTTGGAGATCAAGGATAAACCTGGAATAAAGAATGTTGCCACTGATCACTTTCCTGAATCGAGCAAAACGATTATCCTGACACTGGACCAATTAAAGAGACTTTTCCAGATGAATCAGTTTGTATTATTGATTCAACTCTGTGGTATTCTGACATAGTGAACTACCTTGTCTCCAAGAAGGTTCCCTTTGGTTGGACCTGGAGAATTGATTGATCGATTGAAGTCAGATTCGAGAAAATAGACGATCCCTTCCTTTTCTATGAAGGACCAGATTGTGTCTGGAGAGATGTATTCCTCAGGAGGAATATCAGAGTGTCCTCACACATTGTCATTCTCTCGGGGCTGGAGGACACCATTCGGAAAAGAGAACTGCGCACAAGGTACTCCAATGTGGATTCTACTGGCGAACCTTATTTCAGGATTCTAATGAATTTGTACAGTCATGCCTGATTTGTCAAAGAATGGGAGGGACTGTGGGATATAGAGATGAAATGTCCATGCAACCAATGATTTTCTGTGATGTTTTCAATGCACGGGAGATTGATTTTATGGGTCCCTTTTCCCAACAGTAATGAATTTGAGTACATCTTGTTAGCGGTTGACTATCTATCAAGATGGGTAGAGGCTATTCCAACCCGAACCGTAGATAGCAAAATCATCTGTAAGTTTATCAAGGATAATATCATTGCAAGGTTCGGGATACAAAAAGTGTTGATTTCTGATGGAGGTAGCCACTTCGTGAACATGGAGATGAGATCTTTAGCTAAGGAGTATAAATTTGAGCATAGAATAGCCAACCCATATCATCCACAATCTAATGGAATGGCAGAGGTTTCTAATAGAGAAGTGAAGGGTATTCTTTAGAAATTGGTTCGTCCAAATAGGAAGAATTGGTCGAAACTGTTGGACCAAGTTCTATGGGCCTATAGGACAGCTTATAAGACTCCACTCGGTACTTCACCTTTTAGGATGATATATGGCAAGCCTTGCCATCTATCTGCATAATTGATTCACAAATCAGAATGGACGATCAAAAAGTTGAATTGGAGTTGTCACGTTAGGAAACTATGTCGAGGCCTAAATCTGAATGAGATAATTGAAATCTGAAATCAGGCATATGACAACAGTGTGATTTATAAGGACAAGGTCAAGAGATGGCATGATAGACACATTCGAGATAAAATCTTTGTCCCTGGACAGAAAGTGTGGTTGTTTAATGCTTGGTTGAAGATTTTCATGGGAAACTAAAATCAAAATGGATGGGTCCCTACATTGTCATTGATGTGCATACCAATGTAAGCGTGGATATTGCCGAACTCAAAGATAATGCACAACCTTTCTTAGTAAATGGACAAATGCTGAAGCCATATATTGAATCACCCAAAGAGCAGACAATTCAAGTTGAGGTCATCTATTTCACGCAGAGCAGGACGCTGAAGATTTATATGATCATTCCCACCCTCCCTCCTGACCACATCGACCTCCTTGTACAGCTTCTTCCTCTACTTAGGCCAAGGCCTAAGTATAGGGGGGACCGATGCCACCTGTACATACCATCCTTCTCCTTCTCCCGATCACTTCACTTCCACCCTTCTTCCATACTTAGGCTAACTAGAGCCTAAGTATAGGGGAACTGACATCCACTTGTATATACTCTCCTCATATCACTACCGCATCATTTTTCTTTTCATTTTTTTCACTCTCTTACGCTTAGCCCGAGCTATGTCTTCTTTACGCTTCTTGTGCTCTAAGGACACATCACTCGCTAAGTATAGAGGGTCTGTATATATACTTTGTATATATTTTACCCATATCTCGTACTTTTGCGTAAGTCTATATGTATTTACGGGGTGGGTACTAACTTAAAAAAGAATAAAAAGGAAAAAAAAGAAAAAAAATTGCTACTCACACTAACTTTGCCCAAACTTTCTGAAAAAAATTGGCTTCTTATCCATTTTTGCAAAAAAATCCCTTGCATAAAATGTCAAAAAAATATCAATCAAAAGATTGTGTCTGCATATCACACACTTGCACTTCATCCAACATTTCATTTGCATCTGTGAAAAGTCATTGAGTTCTGAACCGAGTTATGAGCCGAAACCGAGAGTCGTCTGGATTTGACCTTAATCCACCTAATTTTCAGAAAAACTTCACTGAGAAATAAGATTTTAAGAACTTCAGGTCTTTTGACATAATTCTTTAAGTTCCACATGACAATGTACATCGTTTGACTCTTAGTGTCTAACCTGGTCTCTTCATTCTAGGTATAACTCTGGAATAGGGAATTAATTTGTACTCTCGCACTATGTACTTAGCTCAACTCAGACGGGATGTTGGAAGACTGTGTGAGTCTCTTTTCTGGTAGCATGGAAATCTAAAGACCAGAGTACGGGTTGAAATAAAGCTTCGAAAAAGGGATGGACAGCTGGGCACAATTTTTTCTAAGACCCCAAAAAAAGTACGGAACAAAAAGATTCTTTATCCGTAGAGGCACAACAAGATCCAAGCAGAACCACCAAAAATTCCAAATACAAAGAAGCATTCCGCCAAATAAAAATCCGACCAAAAAAGGTCCAAGATTCAAGAACCTGCAGATCTTGGTGGAGACTCGGCTACACTGGCCATCTTTACAAGGAGAGGAGACTACACTGTCCCTCCAGTTCTTTTCTCTTTCTTCTAACTTCTCCCTCATTCTATTGTGAACACATCGCGACATACCTTAGAAGCAAATACTTGACTCCCCAAGGACGAGTTACTGGAGAGGAGAGGAGAATGGTAGTCTGGCATTCTGGATGTGAAGAGTATAAACCCTTCACACACATGAGTCGGTTATTCAATGTTCATAGGGTATACATTGGGAAGAGGATTGATCTAAGATGACTTCTGAGCCGAAACTGTGTCAATGATGTGTAGAACTTGAGGGCTGTTGATTTTAAAATTCTAAGTCTCACAGAAGTTCCGCCACACTATTAATCCAAAGGTCGAGTTTAGTTTCATTTTCACCTTCAGCTCATGGTCTTGGTATGGAACCCAATCTCATTTCACTTCATGGCATTTCTTTTTGATGTGCTCAGGGACAAGCATGGTTTAAGTCTAGGGGGATGATGAATCTCGGATTCATCACTCTAATTCTCATTTATTAAGCTCAGTTCCCTCAAAATCATCAGCATTTCTACATTTATTTGCATAATTAGCATTCATGCATGTTTGCATAAGAATGCATTTTATCCATCATTTTTGCACAAAATAAGAAGCCAAAAATCCAAGCCACAATTGACCTGTAAATAGCCTAATTTTCCATATTTTTAACTCCATGCTAACTCTGAATAGCACAAAACCACTCCACTGTGTACACATCACTCACAAGAATAAATAAAAAATACAAAAAAATCACTAACCCTGATAAGTGGACCAAAAACCCAAACCCTAATTTCAGGATTTTCAGACTAAAAGCCACATATCTTTCCCATCCAGTATCTGATTTGATCCTATCACTTTTAAAACTAATACACATTCAATTACCTTCAAAACAAGACCAAGTTCAAGTGAATCGGAGCTCGTATGTGAAAGTTGGGTTTTGGAACTCTTTTGTACATTATATATTTTAGCGGTTTTCTGACCTATATTTTATGTACATATTCTCTTTATTAATAAAAATCCAAAAAAATTAGATTTAGATGTCTTTTATTTATCTTTGATTTCTCCTTATTTTTTCGATTTTGCTTATCTTGTTTAAAAATGACACAAAAAGTAGAAAACCCAAAAATCAAGGTATTCTATATACATAGAATACCACAAAAATTCACTTTTTACATTTGACCAATTTTGGCTTTGATGTCTTCATGAAAGTTGTAGATCATGTCGAGAGGAGCATTTTTTGTGAAGAAACTTTTTCAATCCGAGGTCATTCGCTATTTCTTTTTGATTTTACAAAAGATTTTATTTTCGAATTTTGTGGTGCTGACACGTGGCAGCACCTGGTGTCGCCACGTGTCAGCATTTTTAGCCTATTTATTATTCGTTTTTTAAATAAAAAATAATAATTAAAGCCCACGCATGTGCGTCGCATGTTCTCCCAGGCACGTGCTCCGCACGTGCGGCGTGCCACGTGGCGATCCTGCAGCCGTTCGATCGTGGCCGATCGAGCGGCCGCTGTAGATCGCCCTCAACCTCTGGACGCTTTCCCTTCCGTAACCTCTACCGCCAATCATGCTGGCCGCCCGCACCAGCCCTCCGCAACTGTCGCTCCACTCCTCTCGCGCCGCCAACGAATGCCCCGCTCGACTCGCGCCTCCATCGCCAACCCTATTTAAGAGCCATCGACCCCCCCCCCCCCATCTCATCCGTCGTTCGACCTGAGGACCCTTATCGGAAATGACAGCCCGTACTCCTCCGCCAGCGTGATCCGAGGCCGACCTCCACATCGCAGCGAAGCTCCTCTACCGCTACTCTTGCTCCGGCCACCAGTCGCCGTCGAGCCATATCTCCTCCCAGGTACTCTCTCTCTCTCTTTCTCTCTCCGCTCTGCTCAGAGCTACAACCCATGCTGATCTTCACCGAGCCATCAACGACGATCCCTACTCCATCTTCTATGCCTCCAACCCTGATGTTCTTCTCCAACAACGCCCCACCACATCTACGCCACCTCCGACCGCCGCAGGAGGCGGTGCCTCTTCGGGATTTCCCATCGAGCCCACTACACCACCTTCTTCTCCGACACCGTCGTAGATCGCCTACGACCTTCATCTTCGCCAACTACTGCTCCGCTGCCATCGACTTCGACCAACTCCACCAAGACATCCCCGACGTCCTTCGCTCCACCGCCGACGAGCAAGAGGCCCACCACCGCTTCATCATCGACCGCCTCCGTCGCCAAGGCTCCATCGTCAACGCCACCTCCTGGCCGGAGCCGGGAGTCACCTTCATCGCTCCTCCTTCGTAGCGCACGAGGCCCACCTCCGCCCCTCCGCTTAGACGAGCATCTCCCACGTGCATCCGCTCAGGCCTCCCTCCACCAACAACTGTCGTTGCTCTGCCTTGGTTGGCCTGCCTCGGCCGCCAACCACCGCCTCCAGCCACCGGGCAAGAGACCCGCCACCGCTCCTCCACATCCAGACCAGGCGTCAGCCCCGAGGCCCCGCCACGTACCGAGAACGTGAGGCGAGGAACGTCAGCCGAAGCCCTTCATCCCCAGGGGTCACAAGATCTGCACGTGACCTGCTGGGTCAATTGTAGTCAAGTCCCCAAAAGAACATTTATTCACACTCCAGTCCTATGAGTATTTTGCCGAAAAACCCCCTGGATATTAGTAATAACACGTAGGTCCCCTTTGCACTTTTTATTATTTATTCTATTTATTATATTTGCATTTACAACCCTGTGTTCCTCATTAATTTGAATCTCTTTTCTACATTATTTTATTTATTTAAAAATTACATGATGTTCCTAACTTAATTCTCTACATCTGGACACATTGTCGATATTTTTGTGATTAGTGGTTAATTAGTAATCATTTATTATGTAGATATTTTCATATTTTGCCCAATTCATGCTCTTAAATTTGTCATTAATTAACCGTTTCTCTAAAAATTCCTGAAAATCACAAATTGTAGAGTTTATTGTGCTTAACATTGTGCCAAAAAAGAATTGCATTTGCATGCATAATTTGCCTTGTAAAAATCATTTTGCATATTTTAGTATTTAATTTTTAATAGGTATCCAACCCAACATTTTCGAGGTCTAGGATTTTTCGGAGATTCCTCATCTATATCTTCTTAGATAATTTTATATCTTGAAAACAAGTAGGTTTAATATTTAATATAATTAAATATTGAAAATCATTCTGTTTGCATTTAAAAATTCATAAAAAAAATTCATTTGCATCTAAAAATTCCAAAAAAATTACAATGCATTTATTTCATCATCATTTACATTGTGGCCAAGTTTCATATTTTTCCGACATCATTTGATCGAAGTTTACATTTTAGTCCCTAAAATAGGCCGAATTTGAATTTTGCATCCCTTATTGCATTGAAAAAAATTCCAAAAATAATCTGCATCGAAAACCAAACATGAAATTGGATAGACATAATTCTAGGTTGTTCCTTTGCCTCCTTGTAATCGACCTTGGCACTTGCCAAGTAAAATAAACATAAAAACCACTTGATTAAAATTGATTAAAAATGTGTGGTTATTTCTTGATCGTTTCCGATCGCCACCTACAACGAACGACATTATTCTTTTTGGCACGAACAAGATAAAAACAACACCTTAACGTGTGCGGTTTCGGAATCATTAGAGTACCCATCAAGAAAGCAGTAATGACGCTTCCCAGCTCGCCTCTCAATGATCTGATCAATAAATGGCAGTGAGAAATGATCCTTCTTTGGTGCTTGATTCAATCATCTGTAGTCCACACAGACCCTCCAAGAAGTGGGTACCCGAGTAGCGATCTCCTCTCCAGACTCACTCACAACTGTAGTGATGCCCGTCTTCTTCGGCACCACATGTAATGGACTAACCCACTTGGAGTCGTAGATGGGGTAGATAAAATCGATGCTCCACCATTTTGATATTTCTTTCATGACCACATCTCGAAGGTTCGGGTTCATTCATCGTTGGAACTCACACGATGGCTTAGCATCCTTTTTGAGATAAATATGGTTGGAGCACAGGGCCGGACTTATCCCCTAGAGATAAGCTAAGCTCCATCCAACCGCCTTGCGATTTCTCTCAAGAACCTCCATCAAAATATATTCTTTCTCTCCAGTCAAGTATGTTAAGATAATGCCTAGGTACATCTCATACTCGACCTCAAGGAATCTGTACTTAAGCGACTGTGGTAAGGGCTTCAACTCTAGGTAACTAAATGCTGACAAATTTGGCTTATGAAATGTCTGCGTAAAAGCAACCAAATCGACATTGAAGAAATCTCGCTGATCGTGAAAATCTGGCAAAGACGGCCCTGTTGGTGTGTCTGTAATCTGTGTTGGCTCAATCTCCACCCTAGTCGTCGGCTTTGTTGGAATCAGACATGGATGATACTCATCAAACTCAACCAATCAATATCTGAATCCGAGGAATATGAATCACAATCACATGAAATATATTCTACCTCACTATCCTGCCTGCGATCATCAGCCTCAACTGTGTCCTCTGCCAAGAGTGTGCTGTCCGAACTCTCATCTGCTGGAATATGTAACTTTGCAACATCTGGAGGTGCGATAAGAGCTCATGATACAGGGTCAATCCAAACTACTTCATCATCTGTAATCACGAAATCACACTACTGGTGGACATCTCCTTTGCATCTGTCATCTGCCATGCATCACTGGAATGTTCGGAACAGGTTGAATCTTGTGCTCTGGTCTCATCGATCGTCTCTATTTTATACACTTTCTCCTAGACATGAATGTATACCTTCCCACTATCATGGTTGGACATCGCCTTGGTTGTGGACAAGAATGGATGTCCTAGTATGATGGGGGTATCTGTCACAGACTCAGGGATCTCCATGTTCAGTACAACAAAGTCCACGAGGAATTTCAGACCCTGAATTGTGACAACCACGTCCTTCAACAACCCCCTCGGCCTCTTGATAGATATATCAGCAAATTGAAGAATTGTCATGCTCTATCGAAGAGGGCCAAACTCAAATCAATCGAGTAAGGCTGTCGGAAGAAGGTTGATAGAAGAACCACTGTCTAATAGAGTCTGATCGAACCGCTTCTCATGAATATGGCATCTGACATATGGAGCTCCTGCATCTGGCCTCTTGGTTGGCAAACGGTTCTCGATGGAGAAGCATGTGGCACGAGTAAGCACATGGATCTCTACATTATGATTCCTTCTCTTCCTGTGGATGGTCGTATTCTCTCTCAAATTCTTCTAGAAGAGACGGATGTGCTCAAGTGCCTCCTATAGAGTCAACTGAATCTGAAATATGTCGATCATCTACTTGTTGAACTCTAGCTGATGTATCTTTTTGGGATTTTCTTTTTTATTCCCCTTCACCAAGCGGAGTGCTTGAGGGAAGGGGATAGCTAGACCCTCCTCAGATAGAGGTCTAGGAATAAGCTCCTATGTAGGTGAAGTTATCGAATCCATAACAATATCATCATGCAACACATACGGACTCGAAGAAGATACAAAAGCCTTTCCTTTATTCATATTTTTGGTCTTTTCCATTTTTCTATTTTTTTGGTTTTTCTCAAAACTGTCCTGATATACATCAACAGAAGGAAATGCAAATGAATGAAAACTGGTGCCATCAACACCACCCATGACATCAGTCTTTGCGGCATCAGCACCGCGCTCTGGCTCAGCATCAAGTGAAGTGGTGGCATCAGTACCACCATCTGCATCTGCACCACCGTCAACTGGATCATCGTCCTTTGTGGCGCCAGCACCACCATCATCAACATCATGAGCGAAAACAACACCGTTGTCCTCCTTGTCTGGCACTCCTGGATCTCTGTATGGTCGTCGCTCAGAAAAGGCACCGCTGGCTGGCATCCTATCGCTCCTAAGTGTCCAAAATAAGAATCAAATATGTAGGAAGAAATATCACACAAAGAATCACTTGGAGTGGTAGTCTCTGTGAATTGTACTTGCTCAAACTTCCTCTTCATCTTGTTCGGGTTCAGCTCAATCTGAGTAGGTACGGTGGCCTTGCCCTTGATTGTATCCCTCATCTCCTATCGGAAATCATCCATCTCCTACTGAAAAGATACCTATTGGTCTGAAAGTAGGAGGGCGATATCATCAAGGGATGGATTCTCATAGATGGGTCCATGAGAATCAGACGGGTTACCTCTCTGGAAATGAGACTGGCTCATCTAGTAATGGTGAGGGGGAGGCTGAGAATACTGCTGAGGTTGCTGCTACTGCCTCCACTGTTGTCCCTGATGGTAGGGACGGGGACCCTGCTAGTAATGTTGTAATGGCTAGGAGTACTGGACTGCTGTTGTTGCTAGATGATCTATCGACCCTAAGATGGAGGATGTTGTTGGGACGAGGTGCCTCCGGTAGACCACCCGAATCATGGATGATCACAACGGATCCCAAGCTACTGCCGATCATACCAAATCCGTTGACTTCCATCAATGGCTCATGCTCATACTGACAAGGGGGAAGAACTGCTATTGGCTAATCCGGTTGATACACCACCATCTTAGTGTCTTAAGGTGGTGGTGGCTGAGAGTAATGATGCTACTACTCGACCGGCTCTCCCTGAATGTGATGCACCTGACAGTACTGGGCAGATGGCTGGGTGGGGCTGCTGCTGTTAGGATCAACTCGTGACCTGAGATGGGGCTGAGGAGCCGTCTGTGCCTCCTGGGGACACATGATCTGGGTCTTCAGTTCACTAATAGTTTGTGCCAACTGATCTATCTAAGTGAGGCCCTGGCACTGCTTCTTCTATATAATCTCTATGCGGTCCTGCTTCTCGTTGATAATCCCCATGTCGACCATTGATGAGTCTGCCTATGCTGCTACTGCTGACGAAGTAGAAGGACCTGCATCTACCCGTGCTATCCTCTGATAGGACACGACTTGTGGGGGGGTCTTCTCCTACGTGTAGACCCGAGTCCGGGACATAACAATGTAATTTTCTTCCATCTCCTCGTAGATGTCCAAGACTTGGTCCTCATCCTTGGTGAAATAGGACCCCCACATGAGGCATTAACAATCCCATACAGCTCCGGTGTCAGCAGACAAAAGAAACTGTGGACTAGATTGGGGTTCAATATCTCATAGTGTGGACACCGGTCGATGAGCTCTCTAAAGTGATCCCAAGCCTTGTGAAACTGTTCGTTCGAGATCATGGTGAAATCAATGATCATAGATCTAACTGCATTGGTCTGGCCGAGTGGATAGTACTTGTTCAAGTACTCAGTCCGGAGCTGCTCCCAGGTGGTGACCGATGATTGGAGGCGAGATCAGGATCTGGAGATGTGATCGAACAAGATGTGCGATATGAGATGGGGCAGACTCACGGTCGGTGCGAGATACGCGCGATGCGGCGGTGGAGCGATTGGAGGCGGCGAAGATCCCGGTGGGGATTGGAGAAGACAGAGCTTCCCAGATGGGGAATATGAATAGTAGATTGGGGGTAATTCGTGGGCCATCCGATTGGCGAGATCGGACGGTCCAGGTCTAGACACATGGCACAAAGAGAAGGAGAGGGGAGGGCACGTGCTTGGCGCGTGCCTGGACGGCATGTGCCTCGCACGTGCGGGCCCTTTTAATTTTTTTAAACGAGTAAATAAAAAGGCCAAAAATGGCTGACACATGGTTGCCCCAGGGGCTGCCATGTGTCAGACAAGAAAATTCGAAAAATAAAGATTTTGTAAAATACAAATAAATAGCAAATAGCCTAGGATCGAAAAAGTTTCTTCAAGAAAATTTCTCATCTCGATGAGATCTACAACTTTCATGAAGACATCAAAACCAAAATCGATCAATTGCAAAAAGTGATATTTTTGGGGTATCCCATGTATATAGAATACCTTGATTTTTGGATTTTGTATTTTTTTCATTTTTTATAACTAGATAAAAATCCAGAAAAAATATGATAAAATCAAGAATAAATATTTACACATTAATATTTTCTATTTGGATTTTTAATAATTAAGAAAAAGAAGAAATAAAATAAAATAAGAAAAAGACCAATTTTATACAATTGGTTAGTGAAGACTCAGACCCAATTAGTTTCTTTGATTTCAAGCTTAATTTGGAATTGGATTTTAATGCATTTTAATAAAAAAATTTTCAAAGAAGACAAATGAAATAGAAATAATATAAAATAATTTAATTATGTATATAAAATAATAGGTCAAAAATCGCTAAAATACAAAATGTACAAAAGAGGCCCAAAACCCAACTTTCACATATAAGCTCCGAATCACTTGAACTCGGTCTTGTTTTGAAGGTAATTGAATGTACATTAGTTCAAAAGTGAGTAGGATTAAAACAGACACTGGATGAGGAACATATGAGGTTTTTAGTCCGAAAATCCTGAAACTAGGGTTTGGGTATTTGGTCCACTTATATGGGTTAATGATTTTTTTTGTATTTTTCATTTATTCTTATGAGTGATATGTACACAGTGGAAGTAGTTTTGGTTTATTTGGAGTTAGCATGAATGAGTTAAAAATCTAGGAAGTTAGGCTATTTACAGGTCAATTTTGACTGGGATTTTTGGCTTCTTATTTTGTGCATAAATAATGGATAAAATGCAATTCTTATGAAAACATGCATGAATGCTAATTATGCATAATAGATGCAGAAATGTTGTTGATTTTGAGGGATTTGAGCTTAATAAATGAGATTTGGAGTGATGAATCCGAGATTCATCAATGATGTACGTCCCCAAATGTTTCGGCCAGTAGGTTGCTCTATTAGCCAATGAGAAAGGTAAGGTGATCATCTTGATCATGTCCTGGTCCATGAATATGTCGTGGACAATAATGCAGATCATCTCGAAATCCTGGAGATGGAGGTGTGGCTCCTCAGTGGCAAGCCCATGGAATCTGGGCAAAAGCTGATTGGTCTGGGGCGAAGCTCAAAGTCGCTCAGTATCTCTGGGAGGTGAATCCATCGATGAGTGAGAGTTGCACCCGGGTTGTGCAACTGCCTCATCGTGCATGGTGGTCTCAGCTCTAGCTGATCAGCTGGACATTCGTCTCCTCGTCCAACTGTTCCTCCGACTGTGGGTATCTCTCCACCGGCTAGTTTCTGCAGATCTCCTCTTCCAGTTCTCATCTCTGTGAGCTCTCATCGCACCTTTGCCATAAATTCTCCCTGGTCTCTGATCTGTCTATGCATGGTACTTAGGGATGCTAGAAGTGTGTTGTTGATGGTGCCCTGGTCAAGAACATATGTGGAACACTAGGGCTGCTCATTGGTGTGTCCCTTACTGCTGGCAATCTCACGGGTCTCTATAAAGGCAAAAGACTTGAACCCAAGTGCCGTCAAATGAACATAAATCTATACTGGCCTCTTATCTGGCACCCCAGGACTGGTGGAAGAAGCATGGTCAAGGGGGACGGGGTGGTAGTGAACCCAGCTTCAGAGAGCTGGTTTGGGCTCTCCAAAACTGCCCAAGATGAGTGGAAAGGAGTGGTTATCAGTGGTGTTGTCAAAGGCAGCCTAAGGGACCTCATTCCCATCATCATGATGTAGGGATGGATGTGGATGAGATCTAGAATGCAAACAAGATAAGAAGTCAAACTCCAAATTCGCCTACGCAACATTGACCTAATGACCGTGAAAGCTCGGTCGTTAATCTTGTCAATTTTATTTAGGTGATCAAGCACTCTATCAGAGCGATTAAGTGAGCTGTTGGGAACCCGATGCTCCCAGGAGACTGTCCCAATCCCACAGTCAGTGTTCCCTAGCTAATATGGGATTGTGGACTGTTTACTAGCTACCCGATCTATCCACTCTATTAAGGAAGTCCCAGACCGCTGACCGGCTACCCAGAGAAATCCTCACTAGAGAAGAACCAATCGCAAAATCAGTAGTTTGAAGGAAGTTTAGATATGGCTCTAGCCTAGGGTGTGGATCACTCTCTCGCTACAAACAAACCAACCAATGAGGGGGTGACTCTCCCCGAAACAAGAGATTTTATGATAAAGTGTGTTTTAGCATCCAATTTGCATTAACAGTCCCAATTTTTAATGTTTTCACTTTTTTAGATATTTTTCAAGTAAAAACAATGCCTAACGAATTTTTCTATTTCCTTTGGTTATTTTGAGTCCAAAAATAGGGGGGATTCGACAAAGTTGATGCGCGATCAAACACCATGATGCATGCAAAGATAGAATTGCGTACCTGTCTCCAGCACTCTACATGTAGGGTGATCCACGCATAAATTAAAAGACAGAAAATAAACTAACTATATGATGCACGAAGAAATCGGCCTTAGACGAGCAATTTCTAACGATCACATGCACATGTTGTATACGTCCTCTAGCGGCACGTGACCTCTCAATTGATCAAATTAGCCTTTTATTAATTTTTTTAGCAAGGTCTTATTACAATCTATAGGCACAGGCAATCAATTAGGTGTTGGGCCTTAGCTATTTACGTCACAATCACCAAACATCCCAATTCTAGGGCCAAAACTTCGAGAAATCAAATAGAAAGAAAATGCGATCAAAACAAAAATCGTGAAAAATACGGTGAGGTCCATCGAGGACACCGATGCTCGGCGAAACAGACCCCGATGGTTCAAGTGTCCAACAAGTGTCCAAGTAATCCAAACATTACAATATAGTTCCAATGTTCTCTAAAATAAAATAATTATCTTCTGCTTTATCCTGCACTTCCTCCAATACGGGTCCTCCAAAAAGAGTCCGAGACGTAGGCTGATGGTACCTCGCACAAATAGCAAATCAGAGATAGGTCAGAAAACCATTATAATATATATATATAGACAAATAAAGCTGAGAAATAATGACTACTAAGCCATGCTCCTCGGCAACGACGCCATTCTGATGTCATGAAAATCGAGATCGACTAAGGTGGAAAATAAATCACGAAGTTGTTGTCCCCTAATCGATCAACTCGGTCAATCAAGAAATTAAAAACCACTCAAGCCAAAAGATAAAACAATCTAGCACACACAAATGTAAGCGGCCTTCGCTATTATTTTTTACATGGTATAGCAACCAGGGTCGAACACGAGGAGCACGAAACTATACGAAGTAGTCAAATCTTGAACAATAAAGGAAAATATTTTTGGGTTGTTTTTAATTTTGTAATTTTTTTAAATTTTTGAATAAAGAGACAAACTCAACAAGTAAGAAAGGAAGGCAACCAACAAGCTTTCTGAATTTTTACTTAAGACTAAAAATGTTAAAAAATTAGGATAAAAATATTTTGGAATTTCAAAAATCTTTTCAATATTTTTTTAGCGATTTTCTGATGTTTTTTGTGTTTTTTATAAAAATCAAATAATGGAGAAAACTATAAATAGTGCTCCACCAGGTCTAAATTGCAATTAAAAATTACTCAAAGTCCTAAAGTCCTGGGAGAAAATTTTGTGTTAAACTAGAAATAAAATGCTACAAAAAGGATTTGAAACGATATTTTTTTATTTTCCTTGATTTTTTTTATGAATTTTATAATTTTTTCGATCTTTTGTACATTTTAGAATGATGAGTTTCAAAATAAAACTGATATTGAAGACAAAGCACATAAAAACACGCAAGTAGAAATTTTTATAGAATTTTTGAGCAATTTTTCGATTTTATATATTTTTCAAAATAGACAGAACACTTTTATGGTGGTTTTGAAAGTTCAAAAATATTATATGCAATAAAATTAATCCACAAAAATCACCAAAAATACTACATGTCAATAGGAGCAACAATATTTTTAGAGAATTTTTTGAATTAATTTGGTATTTATTAAATTAAACAAGAGACAGACAGCTCACAGGGACCTACTTGCAATTAAAATAAAATTTGAGGGCCAGCTAATAACACATGAGGAAAGCACATGGCACAATTCCAACTCCAGGCAAAGACGCGTGCTACACATGAGTCCATCTAACAGGGGTATAAATGCACATATTTAAAACTTGGCCATTCAAATCATAACATCCATGAAGTACATGATATGATATGCAAATATCCCAGAAAAGCATGTGAGACCACATGAGTTCACACAAACTGGACTAAAACTACACATATATAAAAATACGAGGTCCCGAACTGTAAAATATTTTGTACAACTTTATTCTATAGGACAAAAGCAAAGCATAAACTAGCAGGGGTGATATGGAAATATACCCCTTGGGGCACGTGTGTGGTGGTGAGGGCTCGGGCAACTTTGATTGTTCCCTAAAAAGGATCTGATGGTCATGACATTGATGGGGATGTGCGTCTGAGATGTGCTGCCACAGTACAGATCTGACGGCTCTGGAAGTGGTGTGGGCATACGGTGTGGATCGTTCCCAGGTCTTGATCATACCGTTACGAATCAGGCATGGATGAACAACCTGGATCAGAACTGGGGGTGGAGAGCCTGATCAACGGTGGGAAGAGGGCCTGGAATAACTCGTTGTGGGCGACCTTCAATAGAGAGGGGACGGAGATACAGCACTCCGATGAAGACGTGGAGGAGTCCAACACTGTCTTGAATGTACTCCGCTTCTGGTGGAAGGCTCCGATGAAGAAGCCAATGATTAGATGATCGGGACAAGGCGGTTCCACCTGCAGCTGCTCCGCAGAGTAGTTGGGGGTCTAGATGGTGCTCCTCTCATGCACGGGTACCTGAAAAGGGTAGAACGACTCGAAGGGCTCTCTCCGGTCGGGTTATTGCTTGGTGAAGTAAGGAGAAGCGTGGGGAATGGAGCTCGACTCCTGGCGATTGTGAAGGAGGGGAGTCTCGACCTTAATCTCAACCTGAGGGTCGAATCTAAGGGGCATCAAATTGTTTAGGAAGGTGGCTGGTGAAGCAGGGTGTGGATCGAATAAATAGAGATGGGGGACGAGGCTCCGACCAGCTGGTCGGAGCAGGTGGACATGCGGCAGAGGAGGATGGAAAGATTGGATCGAAAGGGAAATGAGGAGGATAGGATAGGTACCTGAAGGTTAAGAAGTGCTCCTACACTTCAGGAGAAGATGGTGGTTGGGGTAATGGCCTCGACCACGTTGCGGCAAGCGGGGAGGCTTCACACGACGGAGAAGTCCGGCCACATCAAGCTATGAACCTCCTGGAAACTCCCTGAAGTACCTAATCCACACACTTGAAGGTTTTCACTTCAACGAGGATGGCTAGGGTGGAATCGAGACGCGAGGGACGAGTTGCGGCGCTAGGAGGCAAAAGCAAAGGCTTTATAGGTTGCTTAAGGGTCTAGAAATATCGGCTTGGAATGCAAAACCCTAGAGAGGCTCGGGTCATCTGAAGGACCCACGATAATGTCAGATAAAAGGAATCTCGGGTCCGGATCTCAAGGAAAGAGGATCTCGGAATCGAGCGGGAATATTCGGAGAAGATACTCTGGTGACGCAGATCGACCTTACCTGAGCTAGGAGGGGGGCGTTGACTGAGGCCAACAAACCCTCCTGGACCAATCAGAAAATTCGAATTTTCAAAATACTTATAAATCCATTAAAAATAGTAAATGAACTTAAAATAAAAGTGTAACAAATAAAAAATATTTATTATATTATTTTTCAAACTATTTTTCTGTGATTTTTAATTTTTTTTTGAAAACTAAATTAAGGTATATACAATATATAGTATTATGTACACGTATAATATACCTATGTATTATGTACAAGTATATTTATTGTTTTATTTTTACATAAATACTTTATTTTAAATTTTATTTATTTATAACATAATTTTAGAAGTGTGAAATAATTTTTATTTTATGTGTACAAGTTATTTTCATATATAATAAATAGGGAATGTGACATTTACAAGTATATTTTGCATAATGAATGGAGGAATATTATTTATTTTTATTTAATTTTTATGATTTTTATATTATTTTTCAGAATATATACAAGGTTGTAAAATTAATAAATTAATTTTATTTTGTCAAAAATAGGTATGTACATATATAGGTAATATACACAATCACAAAGTAGACCCTATCTCTCTCTACTTTTTTCATTTTGCGATCTGGTCAAGGTTTGACCTTCTCTTAGGGTTTGGTCACTCTGTATTTATTCTAAATACTCAATTCTTTTTATTTTCCTTTATTCTTTTATTTTTGCCAAAAATGCAAGCTAAATATACAATATTAACAAGAACATGCAATTTGCTAAATTATTGTATTTATAGATATTTACATGATGTTTTGCTAGGAAAAATAGCTAAAATAAAAGAATAAAGAGTGAGAATTAGGGATTCATCACCAAGTATCACAGGCTTTCTTATGAGGAGACACATCTGCACCTCCAGGAGTTTGAGCATATTTGCAGTACGGTGCATGATGCATATGTCAACGACGACACAATCAATTGATCGCTTTACCTTTCTCCCTCGTAGACCGAGCAGCCTACTAGCTGAAACACTTAGAAAGATTTGTTTTGATGTGGGAGCAGTTGCGAACTGCCTATCTGAACAAGTACTACCCACTTAGTCGAACGAATGCTGCCAGAGCCATGATAAGTAACTTTATCATGATCGGGAACGAGCAATTCCATGAGGCATGGGACCGTTTTTGAGAGCCCATTGATCAGTGTCCCCATCATGAAATCTCAAAGCCAACTCTTGTACAGAGTTTCTTCAGTGGGCTAACACTAGAGTTACAGGGACTAGTGAATGCTTCTTGCGGTGGATCGTATTTCTTGATACATGAGGATCAGGTCTAGGTCATTTAGGACAAAATGGCAAAAATCTATACAATGATGTTCCAGACTTGGGTGTTTAATCAGACGAATCCACCTACATATTACCAGCACTCCTGAGTGGCACAATTGGAAGGGAATCCGTCTTCTTCTATCTTGATATCTATTGAATCCTCATCAGCTGATATGGAGGCATTTGTCAGAAGCTGGATCGCATGGAAATTATTGAGAAGTGCTATCATTTAGAAAAGCTCAATAATATTGACAATCTTGAGAGATGTCTTAGTGATCTGAAGACACAGATTTATGTGCCTTCAAGAGATTCAAGCACATTCCAACAAGTCTTACAGATCACAGGCTAACTCAGGAAGACGAGTCCAAGGCATACTTCTGTGGCCTCCAGTTCAACACATTTACCGTGTGCACTCTGAGTTGTCCCATTAGTCTTTGGCGTACTCACAGCACCAGTAGACACCATCATCTGACACTCAGAATGTGGTGTATCAGAGCAATCAGCCTTTAGCATCCATGCCCCAGTTTAGTTTGAGATGTCTGAGCCATTGACCGAGGTCAATGGGATTTGATACAACCATCCGCAGCAACCAGGGGTCCATCACGATCACCCTGTTTCTGTTGGTCTACAGGAGGTGCCTCTTCCAAGCATCCACCGCAAGCACCGATGGGACAGACTAGAGAATCACAGCAGCATTCTGGTTCTCGACAATACCAGCAACCTCAGTGGGGGCAGAGCACATATCAGTCTCAGTGTAAACAAAATTATCCTCCACAATAGTCAGCTCAGCAGCAGCCTCAATACCATCAAGGCGACTCATCCAGGTCTCATGGTCCACTCCATGACAACCTAGCAATAGAATATATCGCCAATCTGATCACCGACCAGCATGTCACCTTTAAGAGAGAAATGGATGAGTTCAAAACTAATGTTCACGGATTTAGTAAAAGGGAAGTCCACCTTACCTGCTCAGAAAGAATCGAATCTAAAAAACCTGAAGCAAAAGTCAGAGCAGGTAGATTTGACCGAGCCCACCCTCCAATCACAGGTATTTTCAGACGATTATCTTTTCCATGATGATGTTGATTCATTTCTCTTAAAAGTGGTATGATGCCAGTAGGTGGAGACTCAATTAGGCTCGATGAGGATATATATGAGGATACAAGCGATCCAGTTGAGGATGTTGATGGTAGTGATGAAGCTGCCTATCCTTTTGATGATAAATATGGTGGTGCTAAAGCCACCAAGTCTCAAGAACAACCAGAGCCGAACACCGATACAACTGGTTTACCTTTCTTTGTGTATAGTGATGATGAGAGAAAATCACAAAAAATGTACAAAAGAGAAGAACTCGAAAGAGAAATAAAAAGACTGTTTATCAATCTCTATCTTTCTATTTTAATTCATGAAGTGCAAGTCCCCGTTTTGCAAAACATTTCCTTCTTCTTATTCTACTTCTCATCCTCCGATTGTACAGACTAACCAGGAGGATGTACAGATTCCTTTTCCCAAATCACACTACTTAAGAAAATGGGATAAAAAAGAAAACACCAAAAAATTCAAATGAATGATCTGACGAAAGAGACGATCAACAATTTCACGACCCAATTCACTCTTTCAGAAGCCTTGGCACACATCCCTCTCATGCAGAAAGGTTTAAAAGAGAGAAACCACTATCCGCAGAAAGAAGAGGTAGCGTAATCATTGTTCTGAGATCCATGTGTTGACCAAGGAAACCAACCATGCAAGTCAGAATCGTCTCCTAGCCAAGAGATCGGATACGAGAGTGTCGTATGTCAGATGTGAGATCCTCAATCAGACTTTTGATCGTACACTAATAGATAGCGGATCTTTGATTAATCTTCTTCCTTCTTCCTTACTCACAAGTTCGAGTTTGGACCTCTTAGACCAAGCCGAACAGTCTTGCAATTGTTGATAGATCAGTCAAGAGGCCTAAGGGTTTATTCAAAAACGTTATCATAACCATTCATGGTTTGCAATTCCCCATGGACTTTGTCGTGTTGGACATGGGGGTACCTGAATGCATGACCGATACCCCGATCATATTAGGACGACCTTTTCTGGCGACAACAACGGTCGTTTCCAACTATGGTACAGGAATGTACTTTCTCATCCATGGTGAAAGTATACATATAGAGACGATTCAAGACCAACAATCCAAATCAGTTGAATCAGAGAGAGCATCTATTGATGAAATCGATAGACATCAGGGTTGAGATTTCATACAAACAGATGATGAGGTCGTCTAGGTCGAACCTAGTACCCAATCATTCATCACAACTTTAGCAGAAACCGAGATTCAAATATCATATGATGGGAGATTAGAGAACACAATCCTGGAGCAGAATAGTGAGAATCTTGATGGACACGATTCTGAGACTTTTTCATATCATTCTGTTATTCTTAATCCCTCCAAGTCATAAGTGGATAATCACAGCTGTCAATTACCCGCAGATTAGTCAGAAGCCGAAGACGTTGATTGGTAGTATTTCGCTGAATTCCTATCACTTCAGACTTCCTATACAGAGCCTATAACTAGACTAGAGAACGAATTAGAGCAGAATATCCAGCAATCTCCAAATCTTTCTGAGTCAGAGCATGCTTAGCTTAAATAGACTGACCTAGTAACCTATACCCAAGACCTAGTCAAACCAACTCTTCATGTTCCTTCTCCCCCTAAGCTCAAATTTTTACCTAAAAACTTGAAATATTGATTCCTCGTTAGAAAGCCTAAAATGTTTCCGATCATTATCGCTTCCGATATGACCAATGAACAAGAATCTCGTCTAATGGAGATTCTTGAAAAGAATCGCAAGTCAATTGGGTGGTGAGCAGTTGTTCTTCATGGGATTAGTCCAACTTGTACTTCCACCACATTTTTCTCGAGGATGATGCCAAACCATATCATGAGTTTCAACGCAATCTGAACATGAATCTTTGAGCGGTGGTTATGAAAGAAATATCCAAGTGGTGGAGGACCAATTTTATCTATCCCATCTCCGACTCTAAATGGGTTAGTCTGTTACATGTGGTACGTAAGAAGATGGGTACCACTAAAGTGATAAATGAGGACAGAGAGGAAATCTCTACCCGAGTACCGACTTCTTGGCGCATCTGTGTAGACTACACACATTTGAATTATGCGACCAAGAAGGATCACTTCGCGCTACTGTTCATTGATCAGATCATTGAAAGGTTAGCCGAGAGAGCCATTATTGCTTTTTCAATGGGTACTCGGGATATAATCAAGTGGCCATTGCTACTGAAGACCAAGAAAAGATGACATTCACCTATCCGTTCAGAACGTATGCTTTCAAATGGATGCCCTTTGGATTATGTAATGCTCCAGCTACATTCCAGAGGTGCATGCTTTCTATCTTTGCGGACATGGTGAGAGATATCTTGGAGGTCTTCATGGATGATTTTTTGGTCTATGGTAATGATTTTGATTACTGCCTTTCTAGACTAGACCGCATGCTTCAGAGGTGCACGAAGGTTAACCTCGTACTTTCTTGGGAGAAGAGTTATTTTATGATGATCCAGGGGATGGTCCTTGGTCACATCATCTCCAACATCAACATAGAGGTGGACCCGACCAAGGTGGATATCATAAAAAAAAACTCAATCCACCGTCCAACTTGAAGCAGTTACGGTCTTTCATAGGGCATGTTGGTTTCTACCGATGTATCATACGAGACGTCGGTGAAATTGCCAGACTGTTATCTGAACTTCTCACGAAAGACACCAAGTTTATTGTAGATGATAAGTGTCTTTTGTCATTTGAAACTCTCAAGAGCATGGTTGTAGAGGCTCTTGTCCTTTTGCCACCCGATTGATCTCTTCCATTCGAGATCATGATGGACGCCTCTGATTTTGCCATTGGAGCTATGTTGGGACAGATAAGGGATGGCCTTCCATTTCCATACACTACGCAAGCAAGATTTTGGATTCCGCCCAGCAGATTTTCATGATTACAGAGAAAGAAATGCTAGCCGTAATATTTGCCTTAGATAAATTCATGTCACACATTTTAGGATCCAAGGTGACCATCTTTATTGACCACACTACCATTAAGTATTCAATGGATAAGAAGGATTCGAAGTCACGTCTGACCAGATGGATTATTCTACTCCAGGAGTTCGATATTGTGATCAAGGATAAGCCTGGAGTCAAGATTGTGGTGGCGGATCACCTCTCCCGATTAGAATCACCCAAGACTTTTGAGTTTAATGCACCCATAATCGTGACCTTCCCCGATAAAGCGATTCTTGATGTCACCTCGCTGCCATGGTATGCCGACATTGTGAACTTTCTTGTTGCTAAGAAAGTCTCGCAAGGTTGGTCCAGATAGAGACTTGAGACATTCCTCACGAAAGCCATGTCTTACCATTGGGAGGATTCGATCCTTTATCATGAAGGAGCGGATTCTGTTTGGCGTCGGTGTATTCCTCAAGAGGAATACTAGAGTGTCCTCGCGTATTGCCATAGATTAGAAGCTAGAGGACACCATTTAGGGAAGAGGACAACACAGAAGGTGCTCCAATCCAGCCTTTGGTGGCCTACGCTCGTTGCGAATGCCCATGCATTCGTAAAGAGATGTATTGACTGTCAGAGAATGGGTACTTGTAGGCATAGAGACATGATGCCGATGCAACGGATTCACTTCTTTGAAGTGTTTAGTGCATGGGGTATCGACTTCATGGGACCATTCCCTAAAAGTCAGGGGTTCGAGTATATTCTTCTAGTTGTGTATTATGTGAGTCGTTAGGTAGAGGATATTCCTGCATGAGCCGCTGATGCGAACATTGTTTGCAATTTCCAGGGAAAGCATATTATTATGTGGTTCGGGGTTCCTTGAGTTCTGATATCAGACAGGGGTAGCCACTTTATCAATGACAAGGTAAGAGCACTTGCTAACAAGTTTGACATAGATCATCGGGTTTCTACTCCGTACCATCCTCAGACGAATGGTCTAGATGATGTCTCGAATAGGGAGAGGGAGATCAAGATGATTTTGCAGAAGGTTGTTTGCCTAAATCGAAAGGATTACTCACATCTTTTGGACTTGGTTATTTGGGCCTATAGAATATCCTTCAAAACTCCACTGGGTACATCTCCCTTTCGACTCATTTATGGCAAGCCATGCCACTTACCTGTTGAACTTAACGATCGATCTTTGTGGGCAGTGAAAGAAGTGATCTTTGGCCTAGATGATGCGGGAGATCAGAGGCAGACTGAACTGGAAGCCCTAGGAGAATTACAAGATGAAGCCTTCACGGGTAGACTTCATTACAAAGAGCGGATGAAAGAGTGGTATGATTCTCACATCAGCCACACGTAGTTTGAGTCTGATCAAAAAGATGGCTATTTGATGCGAGACTAAAGCTATTTCCAGGGAACTTCAGAGCAATGGGAAGGCCCATATCTTGTGCAAAAGGTGTACGACAATGGTAGAATCGATATACCTAAGTTGTCATTTGATTCCACCTTTCGAGTAAATGGTCAGCGGTTCAAACCTTTTCTTGATCACGAGCTACCGACCATTGAAGTTGCCCCTATCTATTTTGTAAGAGACGATCTCTTCACTCTTACACTCTGCATCTCATACCTAATTTTCCAGATCACTTTATATATACTTTTGATTTTCTTCTTTTCTTCCTTCGTTCGTATTACACCCTTAGGTTCATCTAGAATTTTGTTATACTTAGGATGTGCTTAATCCTAAGTATTAGGGGGGTGTAGACACCATTGTTTCTCATTCGTTATGTTCTATTACCCTTGTTGTTGCCTATACTTAGGGTGCACTTACCCTAAGTAATGGGGGGGTAATATCGCTCATTTCCTCTTTTGATTGTCATCGGTTTTTTTATCGTCTACTCCCTCGCTTGTCCCTCACCTTTTGATATTAGTCTCTATACTTAGGGATATTTTACCCTATGTATAGGGGGAACAAGCTAAGCCATTAAATATGTACATTCTCTTGACCTCGTTCATCTTCAGTTTTGAGTCCTCTATACTTAGGATTACTTGATCCTAAGTATAGAGGAGATGATTAACTTCTATTCATTTATTCGTTATTCTTTGAGTCATTGTAATATAGAATTCTTTTCACTGATTTATGTTTAGCTCTAGTTATGTCTTCCTTTGTCGTTTCTTTGGTCACTATGAGGACATAGTTCACGCTAAATATGGGGGGTGTCGTATATATATATGATATATATACTTTAGAATCCATAACTTGTACTTTATTGTATTTTTAATAATATGACTCTCTAAAAGTATGGGTGTAGATTTTGGGTTTCTAAAAGATGCGAGAAAACCATCAATATGTTTTATAAAAAAATAGCTTAATATAAAAAAAGTGTTGTAAATTCTTTGATAAAATCCTTAAAAAGTTGTAAATAAATACTTGTAAAATTCTGTATAAAAGCTGTATAATCTTGTATATAAAATTTTATAAAATCTTTTGTAAAATGTACATAACTCGTGTAAAATCTGTGTAAATGGAATTAATCCACGAACTCTTTTAAAAAGACCCTAAAATTAAAATAAATTCAATAAAAATTGCAAAATTCTTTAAAATTTACTTAAAATTTTAAATCGAAAAATCTACCTTATTAAAAAAATTTTTTGCATTCACTAGCATTTTTCAGAACAAGTCTGACTCTTGAACCGAATGGATCTAAATCCGAGAGATGGAGCTTGGTTTAGGCCTTAATCCAATTAATTCTTAAGGAACTTTATTAGGAACTGGAATTGAGACTCTTTAGGTCTTTTATACTTAATTCTTTAGGTTCCATGAGACCATGTTCGGAATTTAACTTGAAAGTGCCTAAGTAGGACACCTAGTGTCATCCGTTTAACTCTTCTCCATTTGAACCAATTTTGAACTCATGCAATATACACTTAGTTCGACTTGCATGGGGCTGCGAAGGGCAATCCATTTCGGTGGTACGTTTCCATCCTTGTCTAGTGCGCTAACTTCTAAAGATGGGAGAGATTGGGGTTGAAATAAAGCTTCGGATGAGGGAAGGATCTGCTGGCACAATTATTCTAAGACCCCAAAAAATGGACGGAATGAAAAAATGTTATATCCATCGGGCCACAAAAGTCATAATGTAGTGAAACAATCATTTCTACCAAAAAGAAGACGAATACACCAAATACCAAATTTGACCACAATGGTCTGAGCTTCAGAAAGCTTGCATGTCTTAGTGGAGACTTGGCTAAACTGGCCAGGCTTCACAAGATATGTGATTACACTGATCACACTCCAGTTCTCTTCTCATTCTTCTATCTTCTTCCTCTATTCAATTGTGGACACAACACGACCTGCCTTAGAACGAAAATACCCCCCTCCTTGAGGATCGAGTAGCCGGATGAGGGCCCGATAGGAGTGTATTACTGGGATGGGCGGTTTCTTCACTTCTCCTAAAGAGGGAAGAGCTAAAACCTTTCACACATAGTACAAATTGCTTTCAAAGCTGAAAAATTCACGTGATAGTAGGTGGATCTAAGCTGGATGTTGAGGTAATCCTAGATAAGGATTTGTG
Source organism: Ottelia alismoides (assembly GCA_037367405.1). Lineage (NCBI taxonomy): Eukaryota > Viridiplantae > Streptophyta > Magnoliopsida > Alismatales > Hydrocharitaceae > Ottelia > Ottelia alismoides. The sequence goes on along the minus strand of JAZKJV010008246.1, from coordinate 659,440 downwards.
GAACTTGAGGGTCGTCGATGCTTAAATCCTAATTCCAGCAAAGTCTCGACACACTATTAATCCAAAGCCTAATCCGAGTTCTAAATTTTGGGTGAAGTGAGATTCGGTTCAAAGAAACAAGCATGTTCTAAGTTACTTTATTTTCCTTTTTTTGCTTGCACTTATTTATAGAATAAGTGTTTGCTAAGCGACTAGCAAAGGTAAAGTATAGGGGAATGATGAATCCATGACCCATCGCCTTTATTCTTTCATTTTTGACTAAAATACTTGATAAAATGCATGTAAATAATCACTAATTCCCATTGATTAACATTTTAACCATAATTGTTAATATTATATATTTAACACTTATTTATCCAAAATAAAATAAAAAAGAGAAAGAAGAAAAATAAAAGAAAAGAAGGTTGTAGATACGAAATATATAGAGACTAATCCTAACTCTGAGACCAGGTTAGTATTGACTTGGTCGACAAAATAAATAAGTAGGGGGAGATAAGGATCTTAAACATGTAAAAATATTAAGAAAAGCAAGGCCAAAAATATAATTTATCCATTTTCCACCTTGTAAATATTTCACCTATTTTATTTATTACTTATATCATTCTAAACCAAAATACTTATTTTACAAAAGTTGGTCATAAAAATATATATTAATTATTAAAAATATCAGAAAAATATTTCGTAAAAAAATAAAATATTACAATGAACCGAGAAAGCCGCAAAAGCTGACTTCCTAGTTTCATAACTATTTATAGAAAACTCCAAACAAACTAAACTCACTTTTAAACTTCATTTTATACTATTTATTAAAAATATTAGAAAACAATAAAATAAAATGTGTGAGTTTTGGTGTTTGGGCCCCGTTGTATATATGTACTATGAGTAGAAATTTTCCATATTTTTAATTAATTAATTGTAAAAATTTGATTAACTTAATTTATTTCTAAAAATTTTCTCTCTATATATACAAAAATATAACTAAGTCAAAATACCAATAAAATCTAAAGCCACGAATCCTCTACCTAAATTTTCCGGACCTCCTAACTCGTCCATATGAACTCCGAATTGGGCAAACTCAGTCTTAAAATTTGTTATTATTTAATTATCTATAAAATGACAGTGGTGATGAATATCCATTTTATCACCTTTATTCTTTCATTTTAGCCTTTAAACCCTAACTGAATGCATGTGTATATCATTAATATGTCAAAATAAATGCTCATTAAATTGTACAAATACTATATGAAATAATGGACATTTATTGTATTTATTGCCAAAATGAAATAATAAAGGAAAGAAAAGAAAAAGAACGAAGTGTCAAGGACACTAAAGTGACCACTAGCTCCCGAGACTTAGTCATCATGATGTCTTAGTCAACAAGGAATAAAGTAGGAAGAGATAGGGCGGCTAAGTGTACAGAAAATACAATGCACTCACTACATTAAAATAGGACAATAATTGTTTTTAGGACCTATTTTATTTTTAATTATTTATACCTCAAATAATAAAACTTTGTATATGAAAGTTGTATATTATAATACATAGAAAAATGCAAATTTTATTTTACATGAAAATAATACATAGTGTGCATTTTATACACAAACTAAATCCAAAAGCCAAACTGCACAGAACTATATCTCCCAAATAAAAATTCAAAATGTATCTGTATATAACTTTTAATAAGTTATTTAATGAAGGTGGTTTCATATTTTTTGGAGTTAAGGAGTGAAAGTTAGGTTTTTGACCCCTATTGTATAGTATACCCGATTAAAATAATAACTTTTATTAATCATTATTTTTGTAATTTTCTATTTTTGTAATATATGTATATATTAAAACAGGAATAAAAAAGAAAGAAAACACCAAAATAAAATATGAAAGATAGCATACATAGATGAATTACCTATATTTATACATATACAATCAATACATCTATTTAATTAAGTGTATATAATATATCAAAAAAATAGCAAACATATATTTAAGTACCTAAAACTAATTTACGAATATATAAAATAAGAAAAGAAAATAATAAAATAAAAAAATGCAAAATAAAAATAAAATACCTAAAACATAGGTAATATACATATATATGTACCCTAAAAATTAATTTGTAAATAAACACCTCTAAAAAAATATCCATAAAATACTACAGAAAAAGTAGAAACATTTTTTATTTTATAACCCCCTAAAAATAATAAAATAGAATTTTATTTATTATCCATTTCCAAGGTATTTCTGCCTTGGAATTTCCTGGTTGGTCCACATGGACCAACGAAGTGTGTTTCTTTGTTTGCGTTGGTCAACAGTCCGGCCTACCTTCTGACTCTTGTCATAAGGTCATGAGGACGGCTTCTTCTCCCATTTCTCCACACCTCTCCATTCACTCATTACTCTCGAAACCATCACCATCTCGCAGCCACTTTGTCCCTCATCTATGCCCATCCTAGAATCTCCACCTACCCCACTAGATCATACACAAGATCTCCTCGAAAGTCACCAGAAATCCTTCTATAAATATAACCCCCTTAACCATTTTGGATTTTGGTCCCTTTTCTTGGAGCTTTAGCCCCTCAGATCAGTTTAATGACCTCCCCATGTTGACAGCGTAGTTTGGCTTTTGATTTGTAGCGAGGAGAGCAAGGGAGGAGGTGTATCCATCCACTATCAGAGCTCCACCGGCAGGTCCTACTCATCGCCGCCTCAGGTCGGTCAAGCCCCTGTTTCTCGCATTCTTTGGTAATTCTTTAGTTTGCCTTTCATTTCACATCTTTAATTTCTAACTTTATCAGATTAGCACTCAAATTAAAAACCCCCAATTCCTGGAGCCCGAGCTCTAGGTCTGATTCACCGTGATCCGATCGTCGATTCGCTCCACTTTCCTCTCCATTCCAATCCCCTCCGCATTCTCCATCGACACCTCCATTTGTCCAACTTAGATCCATTGCGGATATAGGAATCGAGCACCCTCCGTCGCTGCCTCACCAGAGCTCCCTCTCCATTCTGTTCCCTCGCTCGTTTTATGTAAACCTCGGGTCGAGAAGATAGCTCCCGCACCTGGGGATCTTTTGGTGGCATTTTGAAGGGTATTTTGGTGCTCTTGGGATCTCATCCACCACCTGCAGCTGCTCCAGGCGGTTCACCCTCGCAGGAGCCTTTCGTGCTCGCTCATCGCTGTCGAACCTTGCAAGAACATGCGTAGGACTCTCAGCCACCTGCTGTGCCCATCGGAGGAGAGAATGACCGTCGGAGGCCCATGAGACAACAAATCAAAGTTCACTGGAGACGAGTTCTTGTGTGTTCTTCCAAACCCCTTCACCGTCATTCGATCAAGAACAACGGTTCAGATCTAATGTGGATCGTTGATCTCAAGCGATGGGGTATGCGACAGGAGCCACCTTATCTGACACGTGGCAACTTCTGGATGCTCGGATCGGGGAGATTAAGTGGTAGAATATCATAGACACCCTTCGCCTTTTTGTCATTTCTATCAATTCCGATAATTATTTTATGATGTTTAAAAAGTGTTGGAATAATTGCTTGTAATACCATGAACTTTCGCATATTATGATTTAGTCCACTGCCAGAGTCACGTGCTGACGCATGTTTATTTTGTAAAATTTGCACTAAATCCCTCACGTGTTTATGTAATTATCTTTTAATATATAGAATTTGAATATTAGTGTTGACTTTTGGGTAAAATTTCATTGTAGCCCTCACATGATATTTTATATGCAGTTATACCCTTGTCATGCTGAACATTTTTATGTGAACTTTTCTATTTATTACAAATAGGTGATGTTCTCTAAAAATCACCAAAAAAAGGGATAGGTACCTGGATGCATACTTGATTAGGCTATAATTTTATTTTTTGCATGTTATGCCCCATTCTAATTTTCTAAAATTTGAATAGTGCACGATCAGCTCCTGTTTTCCTTAAAAAAGCCAAAAAAAGTAAAATCACCTTGAAAAATCCCCCAAAAAATATGTCATACTTATTTAATTATTATTAACCTTCAACCCAAAAATCACTAAAAATTACAAAAGAAAACTCCTAAAAATTGAAAAATTCAAAAAAACTCTATCAAAATATATAAAATTCCCAAAAAGTCCAAAAATCTATTTTTTTATTTTATATTTTTTCTCTATATTATTATCTATCTATAAAAATTAATTTGGAGAAATTTTGCTACTGTTTTATATTTAATATCTCCATTTTAATTTCAGGTTTTTAATTAATCCCTATTTTAGGGTATTTTTTACATGAAAAATATAAAAACATTTGCAAAAGAATCCTAAAAAATCATAAAAACATTAAAAACTATTTTAAAACTCAAAAATACTTTATTTTCTTCATTTTGTATGTTATTATTTATATTTACCCTAATCTATATTGTATATATAAACTCTTATATAGTTGTATAATATATTTAAAAGAAAAAAATTATATATATAACAACATAAAAGTCAAAAATCAAAATACAAAAACAATAATAAAAAATCAAAAATAAAATAAAAATTCTATTATTACAAACTCACTTTATTTGGTAAATATTGAGATAGTTAAATATACACATATGCTTATATTATTTATTTATAAATAATATATAGTGCTACATCGTGTGTTCCCCGTGTTCGACACCATGCTCCTCTTGTCACTATATGCACTTTATAGTAGGGTTTACAATAAATTTTAATCCATGCTGCCTTTTAGTTGATATCGAATTGTGGGTTGATTGTTTAGACAGTTCGGGATTTCGTGAGCAGTCTCTCCAGTGACACGTTTGACTACCTTAGACCCTCACGGGATCCCGGGCATGTTTCAAATGGTGCCATTGCCGGGGAGCAATAGATTGTTGTGGTTTTTTTGTGTATATATATCTATCCTTTTTATTCACATCTTTACCACATATTCTTTAATAATTATTTGATTATTCTAATTCAATTTTCTTGTTGATCTTTCTTGCGAGGGACCACTGGATGAGGACTACCTCTTAGGAGGTGGGTGCACCCGAGGTGATTGGGTGTCGGCTTTCTTCTCTTTGAGCCGACAAGGAGAAAGCAGGAAAGAAGAGCAGGGAAGGAAGAGGAGAGCAGCATTGAGAACAACATCTTCTATTTTAGTGAGAGAGAGATTTAATTTTTCGTAAATAATTTGTAATTAATTTGGACATCACTCTCTACTCTACACGAGGTCTAGTGCTTGGGTTCTATTCACGTGGGGGCCTCGTATCGGATTTTTCGTGTTTTATCGCCTTTCTTTCATTTGTTTCCCGTGATTTGAGATTTCCACATTTGTTTTCATTTGTTTTCATTGAGTGATCCCTTAGATAGTAGGTTGTTTGACTCGATAGCTAGGTCCAAAGCCCTAACAACATTGCATGCACCTATAGTGACACGTGCTTGGATTTAGTCAAAAAGTTAATTGTCGATTATTTAGACTTGAGATCGAGCGCCGAGAGGAGTGCTATACAGTGCTTGCAGGATCCGTTGTGGCGGACACCGATGCACTCCAGAGATCGGAATTTTCGATCTCATTTTTGAGTAGTTGGCATTTGTTTCTTTTCGATAATAGGAATTACTATTTAGGATGTTTTCTCGCTTTTGCATATCACCATATAGTGTAAATATTTCAATTTTGCCTTGCATCCCGCTTGGAGAGAGTTGGGAAGAACTGTAAGTAAATCTATCTTTGCATGCATCATCAGTCACTAAGGTGAGATTTCCATCTTAGTGACGACTTGCATGGCTTTTCTGTCCTCTCTCGACCGTGTTTATATCATTTAGGACATAAGGAAAAATATATAAAAATCGTTAGGCGACTTGCTCTGAAAAATACTCAAAAAAATTTTAAACCCAAAAATAAAAAAAGGGTCTGCTAAATAACCTGACCTTAATTAAAATTCGTAACAAACCATTCATTGTTTGGGGTTTACAAAGCCCACATTGTTTTCAGGTACACTCCAGATAGAGGAGGCGCGACCCGCTAAGGATAAGAGCCCAAATCTCGATTTGTGGCACCTTGGTTATCACCTGGGTTGGCGAAGTATTGGCGCTTCTATCGTACGTGACCGTGTAGGGCCTAGTAGAGCACAGTGTTCCTTCCTTGTGTGGAGCATCCGACTTGGTCTATAGTACTGAGTGTAGTCCACGCCCTCACGGGGGTGTCTGTCTCATCGGTTTGCATCCGAGTAGGTCCTTGCAAGCTCATGGGTGATTCTGTTGCCAGCGATGACCAAAGTATTGGTTTCTCCTATTGGCTTCCTTTCTATTTCTTTGGCTGAGTAGCCGCCCAAGCACAAGATCAAGGACCTTTAAGCGTGCAGATCACAGACTACAAAGGAGGTGGAACAAGTACGAGGCTCTTGCCTGGCAGTACAGACACTCCTATAGGGTTAGCCTACTTAAGGAATCGTGATAAGATTGCCTGAAAATAAAAATGAAATTGAAAAGATAAAAATAGCCGAGCTTTAATGGCTTCATAGGTGTTGAGTAGGTTAACCCATCCTTGTCTTGATTTTATTTGAATTACATTAAGTTCCAATAATTCGGGGCGATTATTGAGGATCTGGTTCAGACTCCATGAACCGATCTCCAGACTCCCCATCTTCTCCAACAAATAGGGATAACTCTTGTCCTGAAACCTCCCCATTTTGGATGGCAAATGATTTAACACCATACACAACCATCCTTAATGAGATTCTGTGTTGACCTTAACACACATCGATTTTCCACTTATGGTGCCTCCACATAGACTGATCATGGAATTACTCCATTTGCAGATCAATAGCCCAATCTAGAGCCAGAAGTTGTGATAGAATCGAGCTCAGGATCAGAGAAAGAGATGGCTACTGGAGGAAAGGGAAAGGGACCACAACCACCACCTCAGCCAGATCAGAGTTCGCAACCACATCAGAAAATTGTGAACGCTCAGATCCTTGCTTCTATTTAAGCCATCCAGCAGCAACTCACAGATCAGGCTTTAGCGCAAGTCACCTTCTAGGACATGCTCAATGACTTGAGGGAAAGGAGAGAAAACTGAGGAGGATTCGAAGAAGATACTAAAGATGGAGGTGGAGGAAATCCAGATGAGCCTAGAGCTGAGCGACCCAAGCCGGCTCTAAAAGAAACATACAATCCACAGGAGGGGCAAGTTACTAAATGGATCTGGATTCTAGCAATACATGCCCATTTTGAATTAAAGCATCAGCTATTGGCACTCCTGCCCATCTTACGTGGAAATGCAAATGAAGAACCCTACATTCATCTATAATAGTTTGGGTGTATCTGTGGCACAACTCATTCCCCTGGTATACCTTTTTGGGTAGTGACGATGACGACATTTCCCTTCAGCCTTCAGGATAAGGCCCTTCATTGGATCAACCACTTGGGGAAAGTTGTCACCACCTGGGAAGAACTGAAGTCAGCCCTCTTGCATAAGTACCATCCTCTTGGGCGACTCAATCAGATGCAGGCCCGCATAACGAACTTCACCCAAGCTGCGCATGAATCCATTGTTGATGCTTGGGAGAGGTTCACTGAGCTACAAGAAAAGTGTACCCACCATGAGATTCCTAGGACCAACCTGGTACAATATTTCTTTGGGGGACTTACGATAGAAAGTCAGAAGCTTGTGAATGCAATGTGTGGCAGCTCCCATTTCAATAAAGACGAGGACGTCGTCTGGAAAATATTTGAAGAATTTGCAGAAGGAGAGGCCACTTTGTCGTCGTCCCATGCCTATCAACGCCAACAACAATCTACTTAAAATCATGTGCATATGGCAGCATCCAACGAGCCGGACAAGGATGCGAGCTCCAATCTAAGAATTATTGGGAACCACCTGTCCAAAGTGGACATCATTGAAAAGCGATCACAGGACTTGGAGAAACTGGCGGCGATCGAACATATAACAAAGAACCTGGACAAACTAGATCAAATCACCAATCAGTTGGAGCTGCTAGTGAGTACAATCAACGTCTCAAACTCTATGTCTACATCAGCCTCCACTCCAGTTGAGATGAAGGAACATGCACAGCCACAACCTCCTCAGTTGAGTCAACCCCAGCCATCAATTCAACATGTCTATTACGTGGAAGCCCCCGGGCCAACAACTCCTCAGCAGTCACAGCAACAATTGGTTGTATACCAGTAGGAGCCCCAGTACATTCCAGAACAATTCTCCACTCCATCATCTCTTATTAAGGAGGTGAACGATGTATCGTCAAATGATGCACAACCAACCCGTTTAGGCATACCTCAGTAGGGTCCGGTTGCTAATTCTTGCCAGTTCCCTCAACAACAAGGAAGGAGGTTTGTCCAGAACAACCAGTAGCAACATCAACAGCACCAGCAGTATCCACAATTCCATGGCAATTGGAGATAGACCAATACCAACAATCGCAGTACCGATAGTACCAGCAGAACCAGCAGTACGCGGTTGTGCCCTATCAGCAGCACCCTCCTCAACACTATCATCAGAATCACCCTTCTCCTTAATACTATTCTTAGTATCCCAATTAGCAGTCTCAATACCATCAACAGTACTAGCGTAGCCAACAAATCGAGGTATCTGAGGCTGCTCCTCCTGCGAACCCAGCCTGGGACTTCTTGGCCCAGCTTGTCAAGGACCTTACAGATCTTAGCCAGAAGTTAGACGATTTAATCACCACTAAGACCTCCATTCCCATACAAGAATTTCATCACCACTAAGACCTCCATTCCCATACAAGTGGAGTCGAACCCCAATAATTTTAAGAAGAAATATCAGGTAGTCTGTGAATGTGATGAATCTCGGATTTATCACTCTAAATCTCATTAATTAAGCTTCAATCCCTCAAAATCAACAGCATATCTGCATCTATTCTGCATAATTAGCATTCATGCATGTTTTCATAAGAATTGCATTTTATCCATCATTTTTGCACAAAATAAGAAGCCAAAAATCCAAGCCAAAATTGACCTATAAAATAGTCTAACTTCCCTGATTTTTAACTCTTTCATGCTAACTCTGAATAACCCAAAACCACCTTCACTATATACATATCACTCACAAAAATAAATGAAAAATACAAAAACTTAACCAAAATAAGTGGAACAAAAACCCAAACCCTAGTTTCGGGATTTCCGGACTAAAACCTCCATATCTTCCCCATCCAGTGTCAGTTTTAATCCTACTCACTTTTGAACTAGTGTACATTCAATTACCTTCAAAACAAGACCAAGTTCAAGTGAATCGGAGCTCATATGTGAAAGTTGGGTTTTGGGCCTCTTTTGTACATTATGTATTTTAGCGGTTTTTGACCTGATATTTTATGTACATTTTTAACCTATTAATAAAAATCCAAAAAAAATATATTAAGATGTCTTTACTTATCTTTGATTTATCCATATTTTTTACAGATTTTATATTTGGTTTAAAAATGACAAAAAAATACAAAACCCAAAAAATAAAGGTATTCTATGTATACGGGATACCCCAAAAATTCACTTTGTGCATTTGATCGATTTTGATTTTGATGTCTTCATAAAAGTTATAGATGTCATCGAGACGAGCATTTTTTGTGAAGGAAATTTTTCTATACGAGGTTGTTTGCTATTTATTTTGCATTTTACAAAATATTTCTTTTTCGATTTTTCTGGAGCTGACACGTGGCGGCCCCTGGGGCCACCACGTGTCAGCCATTTTCATCTTTATTTTTATATCATTTTTATAAAAAAAATTAATTAATTAAAAAGGCCAGCACGTGTGAGACACGTGCCTCCCAGGCACACGCCAAGCACGTGCGCCGCTCTCCCCCCTTTCGTCCGCCATGTGGCCATAGCAGGGTCATCCGATCTCGGCCGATCAAACGACCCCTGCCCATCGTCTTCTCCAGGCGATCCCTCCCCATTCTGGTGCCGCCCCTCCGTTATCTCCGTCGCGATTCGCGGCCACCTTCCACAACTACCACCCCCGTAATCTCCGCAAATCTCGCCAACCTCCTCCGCATATCTCACCGTCACGGATCTCTCCCAAATCTCGACTGCTCATCAGATCTCCGTCAACTCCTTCTAAGACCGGCTGCCTCTTCCTCGTCTATTTAAACGAAGCACCGCCCTGATCACCAAGCATCCGCTGGCTGCACCTCATAGCCCCCCCTCTTGGCGGTGACAGCGCCTTGAAAATACTCCTCCAGCGAGATCCGTCGTCATCCCCGACGTCGCTGCAGCCCATGGCAAGCCTCCTCTGTTGTTCCTGCCCCTTCTCCGACCTTAGTCGTTGAGCCTACGACGTTACGACAACTCCACCGATGATGCTGCTCTGACCATCTTCACCGGCTATGCCTCTACAGCAGCTACGACCAACGATCATCTTCTCTGACCTCCTTCAACAACGCTCCTCCGCCTTCGGCTTCAACTACAACTTCATCTCTGAGCCATCGCCTCCGTCCACAAGAGACGCCCCACCAGAACAGGCTCATCAAACCTGACCCTCCACCAGCTCCTCCCGCTACTTCACCGACTTCATCGTCGACCGCCTGGAGCTCCATCCTTCGCCAACCCCAGCCCCCGACCGCGACAACTCTTGGCCAGAGCCAGGGACCTACATCACATACATTCGCCCTCCGCCTTGGTCGGCCAGGCCTCCATCGCCTTTCTCGTCAACTCCGCCGCACGGCCGGGCGCTCAGACCCGAGGCCCCCGCCTCACGTGCGTGGCACGTGGCGGGGGAACCGCGTCAGCTTCCACCAGCCCCAGAGGTCATGTGCATTGCACGTGACCCGCTGGGTCAATTACAAACGACCCCTTGGTGCTTCCCACAATCACCAGAAGACCCAGGGGTCACGTACCGTACACGTGACCTCTTGGAAAAATTTGCAAGAAGCCACTGGACCTCCTCCATATTATGCCACAGTCCAGACTTCCAAGGGTCAGTGCATAGCACGTGACCCCCTTGGATAAGTTGCAGATTCGCCCCTCTATTTATCGATAAATACAATTAAGTCCCCCCCTCGCATTTTATTTATTTTATTTAGTGCAGTTCTACCCCTATGTTCCCCAATGATTTTGGACCTCTACATGACATTTATTTATTATTCAAAAAATAGCATGATGTTTGTCTTTTGATTCTCTACATTGTGACATACTGGCGATATTTTTGTGAGTAGTGGTTAATTAATAATCAATTATTTGGTGGAAATTTGCATATTTTGCCCAATTTGGCTCTTGAATTTTTATTTGAATAACCGTTGCTCTAAAAATTCCTAAAATTCGCATATTATAGAATTAATTGTGTTTGATATTGTGCCCAAAAAGATTTGCATTTGCATGTATAGATTGCCTTGTAAAAATCATTTTGAATATTTCAGTATTTGATTTTTAATAGGTATTAAATCCAACATTTTCGAGGTTTAGGATTTTTCTGAGATTCATCACCTAGTGATAGATCTTAGATAACTTTATCCCTTGAATATAATAGGTTTAATATTTATTGTAATTAAATATTGAAATTCATTCTATTTGCATTTAAAAATTCATAAAAAAATTCATATTGCATCTAAAAATTCCAAAAAATGACACTGCATTCATTTTGTCATAATTATCATCTCGGCCAAGTTTCATATTTTTCGGACATCGTTTGATCGAATTTTACATTTTAGTCCCTAAAATAGGCCAAAATTGCATTCTGCCTCCTTGATTGCATTAAAAATCCCAAAAAAAGACTACCTCGAAAACCGCACACGAACTTTGATAGATATAATCCTAGGTTGTTCCTTTGCTTCCTTGTGATCAACCTTGGGACTTGCCCAAGTAAAATAAACCTAAAACCACTCGATTAAAAATTGATCAAATTACTTTGTAGTTATTTTCTTGACCGATTCCGATTGCCGCCTACAACGAACGACACATTAATTTTACGCACGACTATAAATACATCTTCTTAACAAGCGGATTTCGGACTCATAAGATGGCGCCATTGCCGGGAAGGCAAACGGCTTAGTTTTGTGTTTTGAATTTTTTTTCATTCGGTTTTCTGCGTTCGGATAGTCTGACCCTCGAATTGTTTGTTGTAAATTTCATTTTTTCCCTGCATTTATTTTCAGCATTTATTTCTCTTATTTTCTTTTTGATTTATTTTTGAGTCACTCTCTTACATTTTCTCTCTTATTTTTCTTGTGAGTACCCAGCGTTCGTGGAGCAGTTTTTTTCAGGAACCGATGCATCTTCACCAACTTCCGAAAAGCTGCAATTAATTTAAGATCGAGTCGAGTCGTGAGAGAGTGTAGAGTCCAGGTTTTTAATTTCTGCAATTTTATTTTTGTAATTAGTTGCTCGTTTACAGCGGTGTCCGTTTGGACTCTCGCATGTGTAAAAAGACTTTGAACTCTTCTGTGGTGTGTCAGGGCCTGTTTCACTCTCCGGTAAGAGTGGGGCCCGACTTGAGTGGCGATTAGGATAGACCTTCACATACGACTCTCAAAGCATTTTAATTTCTTGATTGTGCTCGTAGGACTTAAGCTACACTTCACATTAACTGAGACGCACATATATCGTTCAAATTAGCTAAAATTTAACTCAATTCTTTCCCGTTAATAGAGCTTTCTGCTTAGGTGTGGTTTTTCATTGGCCTGCATTCATTTAGAATAACTTTTCAATTCTGTATTGCATCCCACATGGAGATTGCGAGGATTCACTATAAGTCTTCTAACTGAGCATACATCATAGTTTTTCGCGTGCATCGGCTTTTCCCGAACTTCTCCCTCTTGTTTTATCACATAACTCTAAAGGAAATTTGGACTGGACGGTAGACATGTATTTGTGCTCATTTTAAATTCTTCAGCCATCACCTAATTAAAATTGGGACTTCTAAATATAGTCGATCTTAATAACCCATAAAATCAAGAATTTTTATGAGAGAGCAACCCCGACCTTGGATGCTTTTATTTTTTTGAGTGAGCGAGAGACGACAGTTAAGGCTAGAGCCCAAACCCGGATTTTCATATTGACTACTGATTCTACTAAAAATGATTAGCTACTTCTTAGTGAGGATCTACGGGTAGCTGGTAAACGGTCTGAATTTCCTTAGTAGAGTGGGTGGTTTAGAGGACACTACGTAAGGCTCCGTCCTCAAGTAACACGGGTAGCCGTTCTACGGTCCGAACTTACACCCATGTTGGCTAAAAGTAGGTACAAGTAGTCGTAAGAATTCAGGCCAGTCATTACGAAAATTTAAGCACCTAACAGCTCGCTAAATTTTTGCCAAGATTGATTTACCACCAACTAAAATTAAAAAGATAATAACCGAACTCTTATGGCTTAATTGTGTATGTTGGTGAACCCGGGGTTTGATTTGTGTTTGCATTTGTGTGCGTGAACCGATTTCAAGATCAATAGCCTCACATTTGATAAAATTCCTTTTTACTATCCCGTGCGATCATCTCTCTCCTTTCTTTATTTAAATCTCATCATGGAACTCTTATCTAATAACTCTTGTAGACCCAACCCCTCATTCCTTTCATCTCTTTCAAAAATGGCTGAACGTTTATCTTAGAATCCATCAGAGCTATACTATGAAAATGAATTCGTATCGGTTAGACCCAAAACACCTCATCCTACTTCCACAAGAGACTCTCAACCATCAACAGATCCATCTCTCTCTACAGATCCGATCTACTTTCTGAATGACAACCCTCTGTATTTGGATCATATAAACCAACAACCGACTGAGGTCTCCACTTCTTCATATGTCCATCCACTCTATGCCGATCATATGATTCATCCTTCATATTCGGTCAATGTCAATCCATCATTTATGTGAGATGATAACCACATGATCGAATTGAACACTTCTTCACCTCTTCCATCGCCCCTACCCTGGAACACAAATGAACAATCATCATCTTAGATTGGCAATGACAACCCCCTCTTCAGACATGATACTCATACAGAGGATTAAACAGACCACAAAGAAACTCATCAACCATGTATGCTGACTCCACAATATCAAAACCCACTCATAATCAAAGGATTCAACTCTACTCGGACGAGCTCCACATACCTAGACCATATGAGCATCCGCCTTCCATAATCATTGAGGAGATATTTTCAAAAGATGATGATCATATATCGGATATTTCAAGAGACTCCTCTCATAGAACATATAGGAAAATGGAAGAGGAAATTCAATTACAAAAACACACCCCAACTGCTCCCATGATTGGTCATGAAAAGATTTTGGAAGATATTTTGAGGATGAATAAGAAATTTGATTTAATAGAGGATAGATTTCGAGAATTTACCGATCGATTAATTTCAATCTCTGTTAGCTCGGATATAAAAATGAATGACGAAATGATTGGATCTAAGATTGAAAATTTTGAGGATATTCAGGAATCTGGGGACGATTCTGATAGTGTCACTTCTGTATATTATTCCTCTAGAAATGATTATACGTCCGACTCCCACTCTAAACATCAGAACCCTTGCTCATCTGAGGAGTACACCACATCACCATACCACACAGAAAATACCAAAAAAATAGAATATTCAAAAATCATAAAAATCGAAAATCTCGAAAAATTCATAAGAATTGAAACTGAAGAAGATCTGAAGAATTTGGATCCTGCTATACGGGAAGCACTGGAAAAGAAACTGATTTTTGAACTTCCCTTTATACAGGCCATTGAACACTTCCCCGACCTTAAAAGATTTGTAATGGATTAATTATCTATGAAAAATTCGGGCAGGATTAGAACCAAGATCGAGAGACATATCTTGTCAGTGGCCTCCTCCTTGGTGTTGAGGAGAAAAACCAAGAGCCGCATAGTGAAGCGGTTGCCCAAATTTGACTGTGAAATCAAAGACACAATTTTCACCCATGCTCAGATTGATGACGATTCACCGATCAATATCCTCCCGACCTCTGTATTTCACGAACTCAAACTCGGACCGATCAGGAAATTACGAGAGATTGTTCAATTGGCGGACCGATCGATAAAACGGCTGAGAGGAATCATTTCTGTCATCATGAAATTCCAAGGTGCTTCGCTCAAAGTTGAATTCACGATTATTGATATTGAGCATCAAGGAGAATTCACCTAGTCTCCAATCATTCTCGGAATTTTTTTCTTAGCATTGGCTAAGGCAATTATTGATTGTGGGACTCGACAAATCAATTTAACAGCATTGGAAGCACTTAGATATGACCTTGTCTTTGAGGAACCATGATCTTTTGAAGCAAACCACGAATTCCCCGACAACCGTAACCATAAAGCGGTAGAAGAGCCCTACCCCGCAGCCACACTTGAGATAGCGGTTGTTGATGAGACTATTGGTTTAGAGAATCTCCCCCCTGCTCCATTCCCAGCCACTCTCACCATGGAGAATCATGTATATGAATCATATGATCCAGAGATTTATGCATGCGCACACCCTGGGTCAACCTACTCTGACTTCATGGATTATATCAACTCGACACAGGAATGCTCCAACATCGAATTAGTTAAGAACGAATATGCAGAAACTCTCCCTAGTATTTCAATTCCCGCGTATCTCAAAATAGACAAATCCTTCTACTACGATCCTGAGACATATGCATGGTCGCACTCTGGAGTAACATTCTCTGAATACTTGGACCAAATCATCCCAAATCGAGAGTGCACCAACATTCAGAAGACCAAGAACAAGCACACATGCTGAACACCGACCAAGGAGAATCCAAATGGCTATTCATCTGGATACTTAAGTGAACCGACACCTTACGAAGAAATAAAAAGAGAGTCACCTTTGACCTATTGGAAGAAGAATCATCTGATGATCCCTCATCAGGTTCGGAAAAGGTAATCTACATGAGTGAAGTGTGTTCGGCATCTCTAAAGCCATATCTTCGCAAGGATCCAAAATTCAATTCTCATTGGAGAACTCCCGTTCCGAACTACTATTCATCCAAAGCTGATGCTCCTGCCCTCTTCAAATACACTGGAGTTATTTCTTATGAGCTGATTGAGACCGGTGATTCTGAGTATTCATCTGAGGACAAACCGCTTGATCCCAAGAAGGAACGAATTCTGAGGAAACAACCGAAGAATCAAAAAGACCAGAATATTTGGAGTACATCCACTTTCGAATACTACTCCTCTGAGGATAATTCTGATGATGGATATCTTTCATCTGACTCAAACACTTCATCCACTATCCACCATAAATTTTTCTGAGTATGACACTGATAATAGTTGGGAATCATATGCTTCATCTTCGACTCATTATTCTGATCTCCCATCGCAGGCTCACAAGAAGATCAGCTGAAAACCGCCTTAATCATCGGCTACCCACCCTTCCTTCCGACCACATCGGTCTCCTTGTACAGCTTCTTCCTCTACTTTGGCCAAGGCCTAAGTATAGGGGGGACTGATGCCATCTGTATATACCATTTTCCTTATCATAATTCTCCCGATCGATCCATTTCCACATATACTCTCTTCATCCACATATCCCGGCCACTTCATTTTTTCCATCTTCTTCTATACTTAGACTGTTCATAGTCTAAGTATAGGGAGGGCGGTTCTGTAAATCTTGTTCTTTTCCTTTTTCACTCTCTTACGCTTAGCCCGAGCTATGTCTTCTTTATGCTTCTTATGCTCTGAGGACACAACACTCGCTAAGTATAGTGGGGTCGATGTATATACTTTGTATATTTTTACCCATATCTCGTACTTTCGTGTAAGTCTATATGTATTTACAGGGTGGGTAATTAATTTAAAAACAAAAAAACAAAAAGAAAAAGAGTTTTGCTACTAACACTGACTATGCATAAAATTTTTGAAAAAAATGGCTTCTTATCCATTTTTGCATAAAAAATCCCTTGCATAAAATTTTAAAAAAAAATTCGTGTCTGCATTTCACGCACCTGCATCTCATCCAGCAACACATTCATTTGCATTTGTCAAAAGTCATTGGGTTCTGAACCGAGTTGTTAGCAGAAACCGAGAGTGGTCTGGACTTGACCTTAATCCATATAATTTTCAGAGGAACTTCACCGAGAAATAAGATTTTCAGAGCTTCAGGTCTTTGACTTAATTCTTTAAGTTCCACATGACAATGTGCAACGTTTGACTCTTAGTGTCTAACCTGGTCTCTTCATTCTGGGTACAACTCTGGAATAAGGAATTAATTTGTACTCTCGCACTATGCACTTAGCTCAACTCAGACGGGATGTTGGAAGACTGTGTGAGTTTCTTTTTGGTAGCGTGGAAATCTAAAGACCAGAGTACGGGTTGAAATAAAGCTTCGGAAAAGGGATGGACGGCTGGGCACAATTTTTTCTAAGACCCCAAAAAATGTACGGAAACAAAAAGATTCTATATCCGTAGGGGCACAACAAGATCCAAGGACAACCACCAAAAATTCCAAATACAAAGAAGCAACTACCAAATAAAATCTGACCAAAAAGGCCCACGCTTCAAGAAACCTGCAGATCTTGGTGGAGACTCGGCTACACTGGCCAACTTCACAAGGAGAGGTGACTACACTGGCCACCCTCTAGTTCTTTTCCCCTTCTTCTATTTTCTCCCCCAATTCGATTGTGAACACAGCACGACAGACCATAGAAGGAAATACCTGACTCTCCGATGATGAGTTACTGGAGAGGAGAGGAACATGGTAGTCCAACATTCTAGATGGGAAGAGATAAAACCTTTCACACACATGAGTCGGTTGTTCAATGTTCATAGGGTATACTTTGGGAAGAGTATTGATCTAATATTACTTCTGAGCCGAAACTGTAGCAATGATGTGTAGAACTTGAGGGTTGCTGATTTTAAAATTCTAAGTCTTACAGAAGTTTCGCCAAACTATTAATCCAAAGGTTGAGTCTAATTCATTTTCACCTTCAGCTCATGGTCTTGGTATGGAATCCAATCTCATTTCACCTCATGGCATTTCTTTTTGATGCTCAGGGATGAGCATGGTTTAAGTATAGGGGGATGATGAATCTCGTATTCATCACTCTAAATCTCATTAATTAAGCTCCAATCCCTCAAAATCAACAGCATATCTGCATCTATTCTGCATAATTAGCATTCATGCATGTTTTCATAAGATTTGCATTTTATCCATCATTTTTGCACAAAATAAGAAGCCAAAAATCCAAGCCAAAATTGACCTATAAAATAGTCTAACTTCCCTGATTTTTAACTCCTTCATGCTAACTCCAAATAACCCAAAACCACCTCCACTGTTTACATATCACTCACAAAAAATAAATGAAAAATACATAAAATTAACTAACCAAAATAAGTGGAACAAAAACGCAAACCCTAGTTTCAGGATTTCCGGACTAAAATCCCAAACCAGTGTCTGTTAATACTACTCACTTTTGAACTAATGTACATTCAATTACCTTCAAAACAAGACCAAGTTCAAGTGAATCGGAGCTCATATGTGAAAGTTGGGATTTGGGCCCCTTTTGTACATTATGTAATTTAGCGGTTTTTGACCTGATATTTTATGTACATTTTTATCGTATTAATAAAAATCCAAAAAATAGAATAAGGTGTCTTTATTTATCTTTGATTCATCCATATTTTTTTTCGGATTTTTATCTGGTTTAAAAATGAAAAAAAAATACAAAACCCAAAAAATATAGGTATTCTATGTATATGGGATACCCCAAAAAATTACTTTGTGCATTTGATCGATTTTGGTTTTGATGTCTTCATGAAAGTTGTAGATCTCATCAGGACGAGCATTTTTTGTGAAGGAACTTTTTTGATCCGAGGTCGTTTGCTATTTATTTTTTTTACAAAATATTTCTTTTTCGATTTTTCTGGTGCTGACAAGTGGCAGCCCCTGGGGTCGCCACATGTCAGCCATTTTCGGCTTTATTTTTATATCATTTTTATAAAAAAAATTAATTAAACTAAAAGGCCAGCAAGTGCGAGGCGCGTGCCTCCCAGGCACGCGCCAAGCACGTGCGCCCCTCTCCCCCCTTTCGTCTGCCACGTGGCCACAATAGGGCCGTCCGATCTCGGCCGATCGAACGACCCCTACCCATCGTCTTCTCCAGGCGCCCCTCCCCATTCCGGCGCTGCCCCTCTGTTATCTCCGCCGTGATTCGTGGCCACCTTCCACAACCGTCGCCCTCGTGATATCCGCAAATCTCGCCTACCTCCTCCGCATATCTCGCCGTTGCCGATCTCCCCCAAATCTCGGCCGCTCATCAGATCTCTGTCAACTCCATTCAAGACCAGCCACCTCATCCTCGTCTATTTAAACGAAGCACCGCCCCGATCGCCAAGCATCAGCCGGCTGCACCTCATAGCCCCCCCCCTCTTGGCGGTGACAACGCCTTGAAAATACTCCTCTGGCGAGATCCGACGTCTTCCCTGACGTTGATGCAGCCCACGGTGAGCCCCCTCCATTGTTCCTGCCCCTGCTCCGACCTCGGTCGTTGAGCCTACGATGCTACGACAACTCCACTGACGACGTTGCTCCGACCATCTTCACCGGCCACGCCTCTACAACAGCTACGACCAACGATCATCTTCTCCGACCACCTTCAACAATGCTCCTCCGCCTTCAGCATCAACTGCAACTTCGTCTTCGAGCCACCGCCTCCGTCCACAAGAGACGCCGCACCAGAACAGGCTCATCAGACCCGACCCTCCACCAGCTCCTCCCACTACTTCACCGACTTCATCGCTAATCGCCTGGAGCTCCATCCTTCGCCAACCCCAGCCCCCGACCGCGACAACTCCTGGCCGGAGCCAGGGCCCTACAGCACAAACGTTCGCCCTCCACCTTGGCCGGTCATGACTCCACTACCTTTCTCGTCAACTCCGCCGTGCGGCCAGGTGCTCAGACTCGAGGCCCCCGCCTCACGTGTGTGGCACATGGCGGGGAACCACATCAGCTTCCACAGCCCCAGAGGTCATGTGCATTGCACGTGACCTACTGGGTCAATTACAAACGACCCCCTGGTGCTTCCCACGATCACCAGAAGACCCTGGGGTCACGTGCTGTACACGTAACCTCCTGGAAAAATTTGCAAGAAGCCCCTGGACCTCCTCCATACTACGCCACAGTCCAGCACATACCCCCTTAGATAAGTTGCAGATTCGCCCCTCTGTTTATCGGTAATTACAATTAAGTCCCCCCTCACATTTTATTTATTTTATTTATTGCAGTTCTACCCCTGTGTTCCCCAATGATTTTGGATCTCTGCGTGACATTTATTATTCAAAAAATATCATGATATTTGTCTTTTAATTCTCTACATTTTGACATACTATGGACATTTTTGTGAGTAGTGGTTAATTAATAATTAATTATTTGGTGGAAATTTGCATATTTTGCCAAATTTGTACTCTTGAATTTTTATTTGATAACCGTTGCTCTATAAATTCCCGAAAAATCTTATATTGTAGAATTAATTTTGCTTGACGTTGTGCCCATAAAGATTTGCATTTGCAAGTATAGATTGACCTGTAAAAATCATTTTGTATATTTCAGTATTTGATTTTTAATAGGTATTAAATCCCACATTTTCGAGGTTTAGGATTTTTCTGAGATCCATCACCTAGTGATAGATCTTAGATAATTTTACCCCTAAAAATAAGTAGGTTTAATATTTATTATAATTAAATATTGAAATTCATTCTATTTGCATTTAAAAATTCATAAAAAAATTCATATTGCATCTAAAAATTCCAAAAAAAATTCAGTGCATTTATTTTGTCATAATTATCATCTTGGAAAGGTTTCATATTTTTCGGACATTGTTTGTTCAAATTTTACATTTTAGTCCCTAAAATAGGCTAAAATTGTATTCTGCATCCTTGATTGCATTAAAAATCCCAAAAAAAGACCACCTCGAAAACCACGCACGAACTTTGATAAACATAATCCTAGGTTGTTCATTTGCCTCCTTGTGATCGACCTTAGGACTTGCCCAAGTAAAATAAATATAAAACCACTCGAATAAAAATTGATTAAATTATTTAGTGTGGTTATTTTCTTGACCGATTCCGATTGCCGCCTACAACGAACGACACATTAATTTTACGCACGACTATAAATACATCTTCTTAACAAGCTGATTTCAGACTCATCAGAATGCCCCATTAGTCTTACATAGTCAGATGTGCATAATCTGCTTTTATCTATGTTGTCAGTCTCATGAGCGATAGGACCTTGCAGCCATCAACCACTTGCAAGGGGAATAATAAAGCAACCACAGGGGAGTCATCGTCTTCTTCTGTATCAGTTGGACCAGTAGCCAGATCGGATGAGGAAGAAGAAGGAGAAGCACTACCAAAAATTAAAAAAATCAACAAAAGAAAAAAATACCAAAAAGAAAGCACAAGCTAGCTCACCTTGGAGGAGATCGCACCTGCAGTTGATCCAAAGCCAGCCAATGGAGCTTCCCTTGAAGATTTTGGATGCCCACCTTTCTTGGATGACCCTGCTCATTTTAGTCATCCACATGTACAGCCTGATGTGGGCACAGATTTTGTTGTAACTAAGAGCACTATTTCCACTACTTGTTTTGATTCTGTAGATATCTCGTTTCCTAATGCTATGAGAAAATCCAAAAAATAACAATTTGGAAACTGCCTTGTCTGATCCTGATGTGGTGGAAATAATTCAAATCTTGTTCTTGAAATGCATGTTCTCAAAGCTAAATATATGCCAAATATCAAGAAAGGTTTGTAAGAGGCGTGTACCTCGAAGAGACAGCTGCGAAAAGCTTGTGAAAGAAATGTGAAGCACATTTTCACCGTTCTACAGTGAATGCAATTAGTAATCTCCTGACAAAGAAGAAGTACATGGGAGCTCCTCTAGTAAAATGCCAGATGTTTAACCAAGAGTTCGACTGAACTCTACTTAATAGTGGGTCCTCAATCAACCTAATGCCTACATCATTGCTCAAGGAATTTGGGTTGGGACCGCTCAAATCCACAAGAATAATTTTGTAGTTCGTAGACACATCCATTAAGCAGCCCCAAGGAATTTTGGAAGATGTCGTTGTCACCATTCAGGGAATGCAGTTCCCTAGAGACTTCATAATCCTAGACATGGACACTTCAGCTCCTCTTTTGCATACCCCAATTATTCTTGGATGATTGTTCCTTCGAACAGCTGAGGCAGTGGTAAACTATAGCACTGGTCAGATAATGTTACGTTCAAATAGTGATAAGTGCTGATTGAGACTATCCAAACGCACAAACCTTCAGCATCCGCATTAGATAAGAGTGTGTCAACATAGCATCAAATAGAAGACTGTGACTTTTTGTCTGAAATCCGCGATACAAATTTATTTATGGATGATATCGAGACCCAAGCATTCCTCTCCACAAGGACAGTCCTGGACAGCATAGTCGAATTCCCAGATGTCCTAGAAGATGAGATTCTTGTTGACTTGCCTGACGAGTACATTCATGGCCACCTGACCTTGGCGGAGCAAGAGGAAATTATTGAAAATTTCTGCGAACAAGATTCTATCATCGAGGAATTCTGTGCAGCGCTGCACTTAGAGCCTACAGTGTCAATGGTAGAAACACAACCGGTGAAAGATCCAACACCATCCCCCTGCACAGTAGCAGAAGTCACCACTGAGCTAAACCAGTCCCCACCTGAGCTCAAGCCGCTTCCAACAAACATGAAGTATGCCCTCCTTGCAGGTCCGCTGAACATGTTTCCTATAATCATCAATTCACAACTAGCTGAGGAACAAGAATCTTGTCTGCTTGAGGTTCTAGAAAGAAACCTCAAGGCCATAGGCTGGAAAATTTCTGATCTCCATGGGATAAATCCTTCCCTATGCTTGCATCACATATACCTGGAAGAAGACATCAAACCATCTCGAGAGTTTCAGCGCAGATTAAATCCAAACCTACGAGAGGTAGTGATGAATGAGATAACGAAATGGTGTGATGCGGGATTCACCTATCCCATCTCTGACTCAAAATGCGTGAGTCCCCTGCACGTTGTGGCCGAGAAGTCAGGGATCACCATGATCAAGAATGAAAAGGGAGAGGAGATCGCAACAAGAGTTCCAACATCATGGCGCATCTGTGTGGATTACAGACGTCTTAATTCAGCAACCAAGAAAGATCATTTTCCACTCCCCTTCATCGACCAGATAGTTGAAAGGCTGGTCGCCAAGGAGCACTTCTATTTCTTGGACAGATACTCTAGTTACAATCAAGTCACCAATGCTCTTGAAGATCAAGAGAAGACAACCTTCATTTGTCCGTGTTGGACATATGCCTTCCGCGGAATGACGTTCAGGTTGTGTAACGCTCTATCGATGTTCCAACAATGCATGTTGGCAGTATTTGCATATATGGTTGGTTGTTTTCTGGAGGTCTTTATGGACGATTTCTCGGTCTACGGAGTCAGCTTTGATCAGTGCTTATCTTATATGGACCGAGTTCTGAAAAGATGTTATGAAGTGAACCTTGTGCTCTCTAGGGAAAAGAGCCATTTTATGGTGACCAAAGACATTGTGCTAGGTCTTGTCATCTCAAAGCATGGCATGGAGGTCAACCCTGCGAAGGCGGAAGTAATTTCAAAATTAGAGCCACCTACAATCTGGAACATGTCAGGTCATTTTTAGGGCACGTAGGCTTCTACCGATGATTCATCAAGGATTTCAGCAAAATTGCTCGACCACTGACCAAGCTCTTTGGCAAGGAGGCTGATTTTATTGTCGATGGAAGATTCCTTCAGGTCTTTACACAGTTAAAAGAAATAATGACTCAGACCCCTGTTCTTCAGCCGCCAAATTGGTCTCTACCACTTGTGATCATGACAGATGCTTCCGATTATGCCATTGGGGCAGTTTTAGGATAGAAGAGAAATCATATTCCATTTACTATTCACTATGCCAGCAAAACTCTAGATAAAGAACAAAGAAACTACAATGTTACTGAAAAGAGCTGCTGGCAGTAGTATTCGCCCTAGAAAAATTCAGATCCCATTTGCTTGGATCCAAAGTCATTGTGTACACAGACCACTGGGCCATCAGGTATCTTCAAGCCAAGAAGGATGCCAAACCACGACTAATCAGATGGATCATTCTCCTCCAGGAATTTGATCTTGATATTCGTGATAAACCTGGAGTTAAAAATGTGGTAGCCGATCACTTGCAAGATTGCCAGAACCAAACACTCTCGAGCAGAGCCTTTTGTTGATCACAGAGACTTTTCCAAATGAATCCATATTGTCAGTAACCTCGCTCCCCTGGTTTGTCGATATTGTGAACTATCTTGTATCCAAGAAAACTCCATAAGATTGGCCTAAGCTTAAAAGAGACAAGTTCTTGTCAGACATCCATTTCTACCAGTGGGAGGATCCATATCTCTTTCGAGAGGGAGCTTACTGCATCTGGGGAAGATGCATTCCTCAGGAGGAAGTCTAGTGTCCTCGAGCATTGTCACTCCAAAGAATCAGGAGGACACCATTCTAGCAGAAGAACGATAGTGAAAACATACAATATGGCCTTTGGTGGCTGACTCTATTCAATGATTTAGATGATTTTGTCAAGCATTGCACTGACTGTTAGAGATTGGGAAGCACCATCAGAAAGAGAGACACGATGCCTCTGATGTACATTCAAATTTCTGATATATTTGACACTTGGGGCATTGATTTCATGGGCTCGTTCCCTAACAGTCAGGGTTTTGAGTATATTCTGCTCACTGTTGACTATATAAGTCATTAGGTGGAGGCCATCCCAGCCTGAGCTACCGGCAGTCGTACCGTATGTCGGTTCCTCAAGGATCACATTATTGCAAGGTTTGAGATCCCCAAAATTCTTATATCTGATGGGGGGTAGCCACTTTGTGAATAGAGAGGTGAAGAAACTAACACAATAATTATGCATTGAACATCATGTCACCTCTCCATGCCACCCACAGTTTAATGGCTTGGTTGAGTGTTCAAATAGGGAGATAAAGGTAATATTGTAGAAACTCGTACACCCCAACAGGGAGAATTGGTCGCAATTGCTAGACTCAATACTATGGTCCTATCGAACCATGTACAAGTCACCGTTAAGAATGCCCCCCTATCACCTAGTATACGGCAAGCCATGCCATCTGCCCTTGGAACTTAATCACAAATCATTATGGGCAATCAACGTCTGTAATTTGGATTCCAAGAAGGGAGGCAAGAACAGAAAGGTGGATCTGAATCAGCTCTTTGAATTCTGTGAGTATGCATATGACAACAGCCTAATGTACAAAGAAAAGGTCAAGAAGTGTCATGACAAGCACATCCGTCGCTAGACCTTCGAGCCAGGATAAAAGGTTTGGTTCCTTGATGCAAAGCTCAAACTATTCCCAGGAAAATTGAAGAGCGAGTGGAAAGGGCCATTTGTAGTGAACAAGTGTGTGGCAATAGAAGTATCATCATATCTGGACCGTCAGCTAACGCACAACCATTTGTGATCAACGAACAACTGCTAAAGTTGTATCTCGAACATGACACATTTTTGTTCGTGGTCGATTCAATTCAGGTGCTTCATGATGACAAATTCAAACCCACAACACTCACGTAGAGGACACTAGCAAGAACATTTCTAAATAGTTAATCATTTTCTTCTTTTATTCTTTTCTTCTTTTCCTTTTCTATTCTTTGATTCTTCCAGAAAGTCATATTCTCCACATACATCACTACTATACTTAGGATATGCTTCATCCTAAGTATAGGGGGAATGAATACATTCGGGTGCTCATTCTTTGATCCCTCGCATGTCTCCTCAACTTTTGACATTCTTTCTATTCTTAGGGATATTTTACCCTAAGTATAGGGGGAGACAGGCTGAGCTGTTGAGTTATTTATTTATTCATTTCCCGTCCTCGACCCTCCCTGCATTGGTATACAAAATGTTACATTTAGGATTAATTGATCTTATGTATAGGGGGACGGTCGACTTCTGATTCTTTAGTCATTGTAGTATATACTTCTTTATACTTAGTACGAGTTATGTCTTCCTTTCTCTTCTATCTATGAGGACATAGCTCAAGCTATGTATGGGGGGTCAATATATAATTTGTATATATTTTAGCCATAACTCGTACTTTTATGTTTTCAATAAATATCACTAAAATATTGTAAATAGTTGTATACAAATCCATTTAATTAATTAATAAAAATGATGTCTATTGTTCCCCAAAATTTTTGTACATAATAAATCAGGTGAAAAAGCTATGCAAAATGTTTGGAAAATAGTTTGAAAATCCAATCGAAAAATATATTTAAAACTGTTTGAAAAATATTTTGTAAAATATTTTCAATATTTGTAAAATATTTAGTTTATAAAATTCCTTTTCTTTGCGTGAAATATAAATGTTTGAAAAATGATTTGCAAACATTTGGAAAATGTAGTAATTTTTTTCAGAAGTCTATATATACTGTTTGAAAAACCTTTGCAAAACGATTTTCAAATGTGTGTAAATGCTTGTAAAAATAGGTTTGTAAAGATTATTTTGGACTATAGTTTTCCAAAATTTTTTGGTAAAATCATTTTCAAATAAATTCGAGGAATATATGCATCGCTCCCAAATTCATTATCAAATGTATATAAATGATCACTTAACCCTTGTAAATTCTTAGAAATTCTGAATTCTTGTAAATATAAGATGCACCCCTGTGTAAATATTTGTACCTAGTTTTTGTCCAAAAACTTTTGTTTTCAAAAATCACAAAAACATTTGCAAAACTAAAAATACCAAAAACATTTGCAAAATCTTTTTGAAAAGCACAAAAAATTGCATATGCATCATCCTTTTCAAAAATCCATAAAAAGTTCAAAATTGAAAATTTCATCACAAATATTTTTTGCATTATGCATAGCATGCATATTTTTTGGAACAATCTAGGCAATTGAATAAGTCAAAGTAAAGTATGAAAATTGGAGCTTTAGGAAGACCTTAATGCACTTAATTTAAGAGGAACCATTTAAGGACTGGAATTGGAGATACTTCAGGTCACCTTGACTTAATTATTTAGATTCCATAAGACTATGTTCATGAGCCTATTCAATGTGCCTAAATAGAACCCTTCATATCATCCATACGACTCTTGAGACAATGACTTGATTGGAAACCTCACACTTAACACTTAGCTCAACCTAGATGTTCTATTGAAAGATCTTGAGGTCTATGTCGGGACGATGCAAGCTCGCTTCATCAAAGGTGGCTCAGGAACCATTCTGAGGGATTGCCGACATCGGTACTCTAACCCACTTCTTCTGATAACAATGATATCTAAAGAATGGAGATGGATTGAAATAATGCTTCGGATGAGGGATGGTCTATCGACGTAATTTTTTCAAAGACCCAAAAATAGTGGGTGGAACAAAAGATTCTATATCCATAGGGGCACAAAAAAGAATGCAAAAGCTATGAAAAGTCAAAGAAAATATTCAAATAAACCTTCAACAAAAGATTCCACAAATATGAGCTTCAGTTAAATCCCGCTTCTTGGTGAAGATCTGGTTACACTGACCGACTTCACAAGGGAATGAAGACTACACTGGTCCATTCCCATTTCTCTTCCCATTCTTCTATCTTCTTACCTCATTCGGTTGCAAAGACCGGAAGCACTTGACCTTAGAAGAAAATATCTGACTCCACGAGGACGAGTTATCAGAAGAGTAGACAGATGGGTAGTTCAATAGTTTTTTCTGGTGAGAGCTAAATAATTTCACACACATGGCTTTATCATTTCAAGGTAGCAGGAGTATGCGACTGAGAAGATGGTTTTGACCTGGCTGTGAAATGGACTGGATAATAGGAGTATGGAGCCTAAAGGCTGTTGTCTATCAAATCCTAACCTCTAAGTGGTTCCGAACAGATATTTAATCCAAAGGTTTTCTCGGAGCTCCAAACTTTGACATTATTAAGAAGAGTTTAAAAGTAGAAAATTATTCCAATTTCTTTCTTTTTCTTTTCTTTATTTTCTTCTTTGCACTCATAGGCATAAGTGTTTGCTAGGAACTAGAAAAGGCAAGTATAGGGGTATGAATCTCCATTTCATCACCTTTAATCTTTCATTTTGACCTTTAAACCCTAGTTAAATGCATGTATATATCGATAATTTGTCAAAATAAACACTCATTAAATTGTACAAAATACTGTATGTAATATTATAGATTTATTGTATTTATTGACAAAATAAAATAATAAAGGAAAGAAAAGAAAAGCGGGAAGTGTCCAGGACACTGAAGTGACCTTAGCCCCCGAGACTTAGTCATCATGATGACTTACTCGACAATGAATAAAGTAGGGAGAGATAGGGTGGCTAAATGTACAGAAAATACAGAGCAATGGCTCTATTAAAATAGGCAAATAATTACTTTTTGGGACCTATTTTATTCTTTATTATTTATACCTCAAATAATAAAACTTTGTACATGAAAGTTGTATATAATAATACATAGAAAAATACAAAATTTATTTCACACGAAAATAATACACAATGTACATTTATACACAAACTAAAATTCCAAAGCCAAACTTCACAGACCCATATCTCCCAAATAGAAACTCAAAATGTATCAAAATCACTTTAATTGTATATAACTTTTAATAAGCTATTTAATGAATGTGGTTTCATATTTTTTGGAGTTAAGGAATGAAAGTTAGGTTTTGGACCCCTATTTTATAGTATACCCGATTAAAATAATCACTTTATTTATTATTCATTATTTTTGTAATTTTATATTTTTTATAATTTTGTAAATAATTTTTATAATATATGTACATATTAAAACATGAATAAAATAATAAAGAAAACATTAAAATAAATATAGAATACATAGATTAATTACCTATATTTATACATATATAATTAATACATCTATTTAATTAAGTGTATATAATATATCAAAACAATATAGAAAAAATATATTTAACCTAAAAATAAGTTATGAATATATAAAATGAGAAAAGAAAATAATAAAATCAAAAATACAAAATGAAAATAAAAAACCTAAAATAAAGGTAAATTTACATGTATTTGTACCTAAAAATTAACTTGTAAATAAATACCTCTAAAAAATAAATAAAAATGTCCATAAAATACTATAGAAAATTAGAAACATTTTTAAATGTTATGGCCTAAAAAAATAAAATCGAATTCTTATTATCCATTTTCCAAGGCATTTTGCCTTGGAATTTCCCGGTTGGTCCATGTGGACCAACGAGGCGCGTTTCATTGCTGACCTTGGTCAACAGTCCGGCCTACCTTCTGACTCTCATTAGAAGGTCACGAGGTGCCTTCTTCTCCCATTTCTCCACACTTCTCCATTCACTCATTACTCTCGGAACCACCATCATTCCGCAGCCACTTCTTCCCACATCCACGCCCATCCTAGAATCTCCACCTACCCCCACTAGGTCGCACGCACGATCTCCTCGAAACTCACTAGAAATTCGCTTATAAATATAACCCCCTTAACCATTTTGGCTTTTTGATCCCTCTTCTTCGAGCTTTAGCCCCTCAGATCAGTCCTGATGGCCTCCCCATGGTGACAACGTGGTTTGGCTCTTGATTGGCAACGAGGAGAGTAAGAGAGGAGGTGTATCCATCCACCACCGGAGCTCCGACGGCAGGTCCTGCTCCTGGCCGCCTCAGGCCGGTCGAGCCCCCATTTCTCACATTCTTAGGCAATTCTTTAGCTTGCCTTTCATTTCATGTCTTTAATTTCTAGCTCAATCAAGCGATTAGAGCTCAAATTAAAAACCCCCAATTCCTAAAGCTCAAGCTCTAGGTCTGATTCACTATGATCCGACCATCGATTCGCTCTGCTTTCCTCGCCATTCCTATCCCCTCCGCATTCTCCATCAAAACTCCCCTTTGTCCAACCCAGATCCATCGCGGATCTGGGAATCGAGCTCCCTTCGCCACTACCTCGCCGGATCTCCCCCTCCATTCAGCCCCCCCTTCGTTTTATGTAAACCCCGCATGGAGAAGATAGCTATCGCACCTGGGGATCTTTTGGTGGCATTTAAATGGCATTTGGCGCTCCTGGGACCTAAGCCACACCTGGAGCTGCTCCAGGTGGTTCACCCTTGCCGGAGCCATCCCTGCTCGCTCACCGCCATCAGACCTTGCAGGAGCATGTGGAGGATGCTTAGCCACCTGTTGAGCCCATCAGAGGAGAGAATGACCATCGGATGCCCATGAAACGACGAATCGAAGTTCACCGGAGTGTGTTATTCCAAACCCCTTCACTGTCATTCGATCAAGAACACCGGTTCAGATCTAATTTGGATCGTTGATCTCAAGCGAAGGGGTACGCGACATGAGCCACACGATCTGACATGTGGCAACTTCTGGACGCTTGTATCCGGGTGCCTAAGCGGTAAAATATCATAGACACCTTTCGTCTTTTTGTAGATTCTATCAAGTCCTGTAAATATTTTATGAAATTTAAAAAGTGTTGGACTAATTGCATGTAACCCCTGAACGTTTCCCATATTGCAATTTAGTCCCTGCCAGAGTCATGCGCAGACACGTTTATTTTGTAAAATTTGCACTAAAGCCCTCACGTGTTTAAGTAATTGTCTTGTAATATATAGAATTTGAATATTAGTGTTAAATTTTGGGTAAAATTACATTATAACCCTTGCATGATATTTTATATGTAGTTATACCCTTGCTAGGCTGAACATTATTGTGCGATCTTTTTTATTTATTAAAAATAGTTTATGTGCTCTAAAAATCACCAAAAAATAGGGACATGTACTTGGATACATGCTTGATTACACTATACTTTTATTTTTTGTATTTTATGCCATATTGCTATTTTCTAAAAATCAAATAGTGCACGATCAGCTCCTGTTCGCCTTAAAAAGTCAAAAAATTGTAAAATCACCTCGAAAAATTCCCCAAAAAGATGTCTCACTTATTTAAGTATTATTAACATTAAACCTAAAAATCACTAAAAATGAGAAAATAAAACTCCTAAAAATTGAAAAACTCTAAAAACCTCTATAAAAACATATAAAATTCCCAAAAAGTCAAAAAACTATTTTCTATTTTATATTTTCTCTATATTCTTATTTATCTATAAAAATTAATTTGGAGAAATTTTGCTACTTTTTTATATTTAATATCTCCAATTTAATTTCAAGTATTTAATTAATCCTTTTTTTAGAGTATTTTTATTAAAAATATAAAAATTAGCAAAAAACTTAAAAAGCACAAAAATAGTAAAAAAATATTTTAAAACTCAAAAATACTTTATTCCCTTTATTTTATCTATTTTTATTATTTATATTTAGCCTAGTCAATATTATATATATAAACTCTTATATAGCCATATTATATATTTAAAAGAAAAGGAATTTAAAATATATAAAAATATAAAAAGAAAATATAAAAATAGATAGATCCAAAATCAAAATACAAAAAAATAATAAAAAAATCAAAAATAAAATAGAAATTCTATTATTTTAAAACCCACTTTATTTGGTAAATATTGAGCATAGTTATATATACACATATAATTATATTATTTATTTATAAATAATATATGGTGCTACATCGTGTATTCCCCGTGTTTACCGCCCTTCTCCACTTGTCACTATATGCACTTTATAGTTGTGTTTATAATAAATTTTAATACACACTCCCTTTATTGTTTGATATACAATTGTGGGTTGATTGTTGAGATAGTCCGAGAATTCATGAGCGGTCGTTCCAGCGACACGTTTGACTACCTTAGACCCTCGCGGGATCTCAGGTATGTTTCAACTGGTTTCACTTAAATCTGAGTCAATATGAAAAATGTGGGTTTCGGGACCGTATTTGTATATTTTACCATGTACCATAACTTTTATTATTATTTAATATGTTAATACTCTATTCTTAAATTATAATAAATAAAAATTTATTTATTTATTTATTTATTTAAATATCTAATTATATACTTAATTACTTATGAATTATGTATTTAAATACTTAATTATCCATTTAGTCACTTAATTAATTACTTAATTATATCTTAAAATTATTTAATTCTTAATTTATCCAATTAGTAATTATTACTTTAATTTATTTAATTAAATTTATTAATTATTCAATCAATAATTTTTTTTCTTTTCTTTTTCCCTCTCTCTTCTCTTCTCTTTCTTCCTTTCCACTCTCTTTCCTCATTCCTTCTTCCCCCAACGCCTCTTCTTCTCCTTCCCCTTCTTCTTCCTCCGCCCGTCGACCAACCTCCCAACCGTCCCAACAACCGGCCTTTCCTCTAACCACCTCTCCTCCTTTATATAATCATGTCAACCCCCTCTTAGAGCTCCATCCATTATTCATGACACCTTCTTCCACAAGTCCTGTGAGCTCCGATGAGATGGAGAGAGTGACAGAAACTCTCCTTCACGTCGTTGAAGCGAGGTCGACGGGGTAGGAAGCGCGACACGATCCACGTCGGAGTAGAGCTCCGCTCCTCCACGTGACAGCCTCCGCATCGCCGCGTGTCGAGACGATCACCTGGAACTCTGCGAGCTCCATCCACAGGCGATCATCCATCCGTTTCTCCAGGTTAGATTTCATCTTCTCTTATATCTCTCTTCCTTTCTATTCTCTTCTCAATCCCTCATTCTCTCTCGTCTTCTCCTATTTTAATTCGAAACACAACATTGACCCGATTTCATCTTCTCCTTGCGTGATCCATAGCCACATCCTCCACCCTCCGATCCATCATTATCTTCATATCCCTCCAGATTTCACCTGCTACCCCTCATATCTGATCATCCTACGATCATGCCTGGTGATCAGAGGCTTGGAGATCCATCTGACGCACTCCAGATCTCCCTCATTCATCTTCCCTATTTTGAATTTGGACCGAGCCCTTGTGCTCGAGTTGGCTGGGAATATTGCAGGTTCAAGATTCCATCTGAGATTACGAGCAGCTTCACCTAGAAAGCAATGCCTGAAGCGAAATCACATCATCTGGAGGCGTAATAACTACAGATCAAGGACCTGAGATAGATCTGCACCGAATGCCCGTACGATCGGAGACCCAATAATCATCGTCAGTCGAGACCTTCATTATTTCGCAGCACCAAGAATCTCAACTCCCTCGATCCAAAGCCATTCAACTACATGGAGGTGAGATCGGACTTCTATTTGCCGGAAATAGAGAAGCTCTAACAACATCTAGAGGAGCACCACGATACCTGATCCGAAGATTAGAATTGCATGAGCAGAGCAACTGCAACGTCACTGCATATCCACCTGCAAAAATCGCACACAATTTGAACAATCGCATCGCCGCCGGCCGCATGTCTATACTCTGCCGACTCTTCCGCGATTGCAGAAGGCAGCACCGTACCATCACTGCTCCAAATCTCATTCGAACAACCGTCAACAAACTGTCGTATCCTGAGAGCAAGGCCCCGTACAGTAACCGCACGATCAAAATAAGAGCGACGGCTCACATTAAGCCACGTGTCGCCACCACTTTAAACCCGCCGCCCCACCGCTCAAACCGTGAGCAGTGCACGCGTGACCCGCGCATGTGCTGTAGGATAGTCTAGTCGCATTACGCTCATCCCCTACGTGTTTGGATTAATCACAAGCAGATCATCATCTCAGAAGGAGAACGTGCATAGGCACGTGTTTTTTTTAGAATTTTTGCACTAACGTTCGGATTTCCTGCATATTTGCACGAACACCCCCAGGTTTCCATTAATTACATCCATTACCATATCCAGTATATACACTATACATATACCTCATACTCTACATATATATAAAATAAAAATACAAAATATAAAAAGATAATAAAAAATGTATTAATACCGTTCTACTCTATATACATTATTAAATAAAGTTCTGAAAAATAAAAAAAGTTTTTCTATTACTAATAAATCAATTAAAAACATATAATAAACTTTAAAAAATCTAAAAAAATATAGAACCACCTTTAAAAATCTAATAAAAACCACCTTTACTATATTTTTTGTATTTTACATAATAAATCGAAAACAAAATAAAAAAACAAAATATTAAAATC
Source organism: Ottelia alismoides (assembly GCA_037367405.1). Lineage (NCBI taxonomy): Eukaryota > Viridiplantae > Streptophyta > Magnoliopsida > Alismatales > Hydrocharitaceae > Ottelia > Ottelia alismoides. Next base: position 625,425 of record JAZKJV010008246.1, on the reverse strand, counting down.
AATATAAATATTCATAATAAAATAATAATTGTAAAAATTCATAACTAATTCAAAAAAAATCATATGAAAACGCACAACCTGTCATTTTAAAGACAATTTCATCTATATTCTAATTAAAATAAAATAAAAATATTTTCGTCTAGTTTTCAATATCTAAAATCAAAAATTCATCACAGCTTTTAATAAAAACCTAATTTTCACCTTCAAAAATAATCCAAACTCCATAAAAACTCCAAAAAGTTCTAAAAAAATTCATAAAAATGGCAAATAAAAACAAAAATAAACATAAAAATAACAAAATAAAAACTACAATTTTTTTAAAAAATAATAAAAATCACAAAATTACTTAAAATTCACAAAAAAAATATAAAATTTGCAAAAATTAAAGAAAAATCTAGAAAAATCCTTAAAATAAATAAAAATTAGAAAAACCTCTAACCTTAGTTTTCTATAGTTTAACCGTAGTTTCCAGCAGTTTGCCTCTTTGAGTTCGACACTCCCGTACTTTATCGCTATACATCAAAGTTTGGGAGTATAAATAAAAAGATTAACTAAATATTAATCTTTTCTACAAAAATTTCACCTGGTCAATTCAGCGACACTGTTCTTCTTTTAGAATAGTAGATCAGGTGGTTTTTTAGTATATTAACATAACTTCCCATATTTTTCATTTTTATAATAACTACAAGTAAAGTAAAATCAATTCCATTATGTACACAATATTAAGATTAATAAATGAAAAATATCAGAAAACTACTAACTTGTATATTTATCAAATAAATCCAAATCCTAGTTTTGCAATAAAAAGCCACAAATGCAAATATCTCTCACATAGAGTTTCCTATGAATCCTACTCACTTTTGAATTAATGTACATTCAATTATCTAAAAAACATGACCAAATTCAAAAGAATCATAATTCATACGTGAATCTTGGGTTTTTGGCCTACATTGCATATTGTGTAAATTAACCAATTTGATCTTATCATTTTATGTACATAATTAGCTCTTTCTGTTTCAATTCTTTTCCATTTATTTTCTTCGATTTATATTATTATAAAGTATATAAAATTCCAAACCTTAAACAAGATAAAAAAAGAATGGATTTGTGTATTATATAGAGTGTGTAAATAAGTCTCTCCTACTTTATTTTTGTATTTTCTTAATCATTAAAAATCATAAAAATATATTAAAATGTACATATTTCTTTCATGTTTTATTTTATTTTATTTTGAATTTTTACTTATTTAAAAAATAAAAAATTATAAAATATAAAAAATCCAGTATATGTACATGACTTCTTTTGGTTTCAGTTCCTTCAAAAAAGTTGTAGATCTCATCGAGATGAACAACTTTCTTGAAAGACTTTTTTATTTGGGATCATTTTTATTTTTTGTATGTGGTTTTCTTTCTTTTCAATTTCTGATTTTTTGGGGGTAACACGTGGCTGCTTTTGAAGCTACCATGCATCCCCCACTTAAATCATTCAGCCGTTCCTTATCTCGACCGTTGGATTAAGGGTGCTTCATCTAACGGCCGAGATTAAAACCCTTATTTTTTATTTTATTTCTTCTGCTTCCTCTTGCCACGTGTCTCTCTCACGTCCCTTCGATCTTGGGCCAATTCAATAGCCCATGACCCTTCTTCCTCATTTGCCTTCTCCGTTGTAACTCACCTCTCCTCCTTTGTCGCGCCACCACACCACTCCATGTTGCCTGGACCGATCCTTCCACACCCTGACCCCTTCCACGAGCCACCCTCTCGCTCCACATTGGCTCTCCACTCTGCCGATCCCGCAAGCCCTAACAATCCATAAAACCGATCTCTCTATCCCCTTTTATTTCTATCCACTACAATCGAAGGAGAGATGGAGAGCTCCAGCTTGAAACCTTGTCCTCGTGACAGCTCGATGGAGTCTTCTTGAGCAACGATGGCCCAATCTCTTTCTTCGGCGCGATCTAGAGGATCACTTTCCTCTACTATGGGTGCATTTGATCACCACCAAGCTATAGAGCTTCATCGGCCCGAGCTCTTCAAGATGATAACTTATGGGGAAGAGATTCGTCGAGCTCTCCATTCCAACTCCAATAACCCTATCAAGGTAAACACCTCTTTCCCACATCTCTTTCTCCTATCCTCTTATATTTCTTCTTATTTGTATTCTCTGTTGTTCCCCAAACCCACGTCATCTTATTCATTTGATTTCACCCAGAACAACTCTAATCCGATCATACCTTCACTATGATTTTTTCTCTCGAATCTTTCACCTCCAATCTGCTTTGATCGGATAATTGCTTTGTTCTTTCGTCACATGCAAGAAACCTTCTTCCTCTCAAGTTTGCCGATCGAGATCCATCTCATCAACCTCCATCTATTGTTCCCTTCTAACTCCCAGAATCACCACGCCTCCAACCTTGCAAAGGTTGAAGCCATTCTCAGTTCCGACATCACTTTGCAGAGCCACTCCTGATTTCCAAGCTTCACTGTGACGGATTGTTTTTTTTAAATAAACTATTAATAAAAAAAAAGAGTTGATAAATTTAGCAACAACCCTATCTAGTTACCACAATTATCCTTTAATTTAATTCATCTTATTATTGTTATTTATCTCATTATTGGTACCTATAAAAAGGGCATGAAGCCCTCCATTAGTCTCACCATACACGTGAGGAAGAGAAATTCTAGAGAGAGAGAGAGAGGAAGAGTTAGAGAGAGATCGTCGACGGCATTTTTTTCGGTAACAACCTTTGTCGTCGGCATCGAAGTTGTGATCCGACGAGATTGAAGGATCAACGACGTGGCCGACAATGGTCCGGTTTTGGCGGGATCTTGGTCGACGAATTTCCTGCGTCGACGAGATATGTGTCGAACACATAGGATCGTTAAGTGATGTTTTGTATTTATCGTTTGTTTAAAATTACGACTTATATATGTAGGTGTCGAACCCCCATAGGAACTGAACGTAAGATTCTTTTTGTTGTGGTTGTATTCAAATTCGAGTTGCACGTATTTAAACCTCTTTTCTCTATTGCTATAACATAAGAGCATGGCGGATCTGAGAATAATTGCATGTTTAATTTCCATATATACCAAGAATACACAACTCTCCGAAAGATACAATTCCGTGTGAATTCTCGGCTATGACCCATGTTTTTGTGACCAAGGGTTTTCTGTTAATTTTGGAATCAATTGCTCCTGATCTTGGCAATCACAATAGGATATTAGTTGGTTGCGCAATTATAGGGTATTATCTTAGGCCCTATAATCACACTGTTAGGCCGTTATAATTCGGTCGTGCATGAAATTGGACGAAACTCACGACTGTATTAAATCATATGTTGGATTTACAATTATTATCACGTCCACTGAGGTTTGTTGGCAGTACAATTTAAAGGAAGTAAATTTCCTGTATTAAGTTAGTGGTTGGTCATTTTGTTAATCGATGCCAAGTATCTGGAATATATTACTAAATTAACATCACTATATTATCTTCTAGAGACAAATAAAATATCAAAGATTATTCTTTTGCTTTCATACTTTTTGTATTAATGTTGTTGTTTAGGTTCTCGGTGGATCTATTTCATAGTTAGACACAATGATGAAATATTATGTGATATTCGTGTATTTCATGTCATCTCGCGCGAGTTGTTACTAAGAAGTAACAATCAAGACCACTCTAAACATGAAAAATGTCACGGGCATATGTGCAATATATGTTAATGTCATGTGCATATATGCAATTATGTTACTGTTTATGGACTTATGTGTAAGTTCCGTTAAAGTTAAGTGCACATGTGAAACTTATGTTAATTTTATGGACATATATGCAATTTATTTCAATGGTATGTGCATAATTGTCAATTATGATAATTTTAAGGGTACATTTGCAATTATATTATTGTTAAGTACACAAATGCAATTTATATGAATATGATGGGCATACATGCAAATATGGAAAACTGGTGGGTATATGTACAAATATGTAATGTCATCCGTGGTTATGAAGAAACTTTTGTTATATGAATTAAATAAGTTGATTTATGAAACATTTGAGAATGATTTTTGTGACTTATTTTCTATGCTAGCCGGCTTGACCCCAACTCGGCACATACTGAGCGTTATGCTCATAATATGCATTGTCAATCTTTTCTGGAGAACGTGAGGACTAGTTCATTAACGGTTAAAGGGAGACGACACCGTCCTCAAGAATTAGGAGTGGTATGGAATTACTGCGAGTTTGCTTTGGAAGGATGTCGTTTATGCCCACTGGAATAAGGAAATCGTGGATACGATTTCATTTAGTTATTTATTGTTTTCTTTAATGAAGAAACTCTTGGAAATATGACCTTATGGAAAAGTTTTTTTAGTTGGTTCTTTACTGCTCTTTTATTTTATGTTTAATGCTATGAGTAACGTTCCCGAGATGTCCGCCGAGTTTCTCGCTTCCGCATCATTTTCGGACGATCGGGTTCGTTACAAATGGTATCAGAGCAGGAGTTCCTCTGGGCATAAGATATCCGACCAATTCAAATTTAGGTCCATTAGTTTTAGAAATAGACATTTGACCATAGGTTTCACATGTCATCATTTCAGATGGCCCCTCGTCGTGAGAATGAGGCGAACGGAGATCGTGATTCCTTGTCTACCCAAGATATGGCTATGGACATGCAACGTCAAATGTTGGAATTGAAGACTATGATGGCTCAGCGGCAAAAGCACCAAGGATATGGTTCTGGTGGATTGACCCTGAAGACTTTCATTTAGCATTATCCACCTATCTTTAAAGGAGAACCAGAGCCGGGTAAAAGCTGAGCATTGGTTGAGGGAAATGGAACTTGCCTTTGAGGCGACCGATTGTCCTAAGGAGAAGAAGGTGATATTTGGCACTTATCGTCTACGCGACAACGCGAAAGAATGGTGGACCTCTTGTAAAAGCATACACTTTGCTGATAAAACCACCATCGAATGGAAGGACTTTAAGGAACGTTTCACCGAGCGTTAAATTCCTCAGCATGTTCGAGATGCAAAGAGGCTGGAATTTATTGAGCTTCGACAAGGGAGATTGACTTCACTATTGATGTGTTACCGAGTGCTACACCCATCTCTAAGGCACCTTACAGAATGGCTCCTATGGAATTGGATGAGCTGAAAAAGCAATTGCAAGAACAATTAGATAAAGAGTTCTTGAGACCAAGTGTTTCTCCTTGGGGTGCTCATGTATTATTCGTGAAAAAGAAGGACGGGTCCCTTAGGCTTTACATTGATTACATGGCATTGAATAAAGTCACCATAAAAAATAAGTACCCGCTACCTCGCATTGATGATTTGTTCGATCAATTGCAGCAAGCAGCGGTCTTCTCTAAGATTGATCTTCGGTCTGGTTACCATCAGCTCAGAATCAACGATGAAGACATATCAAAGACAGCCTTCAGGACAAGATACAGGCATTATGAATTCTTAGTGATGCCTTTTGGCCTCACAAATGCGTCTGCTGCATTTATGGAGTTAATGAATAGGGTATTCCGAGAATACCTGGACAAGTTTGTGATTGTCTTTGTTGATGATATTTTAGTTTATTCACCAGATATCGAACAACACTGAGTGCATCTCCGACTAGTTCTTGAGACATTGCAGCAACACCAGCTTTATGCTAAATTATCCAAATGCGACTTTTGGCTAGAGGAAGTTGCATTCCTTGGTAATGTTGTATCCAAGAATGGTATTTCTGTGGATCCCGCAAAGGTGGAGGCTGTTTTAAATTGGAGTCAGCCCAAGAATGTCTCTAAAATCCGTAGTTTTCTAGGACTAGCAGGATATTACAGGAGATTCATCCGGAATTTTTCTAGAATTTCCCTACCTCTGACTCGATTGTTGAGAAAGAATATAAAGTTTGAATGGTCTCAGAAGTGTGAGCAAAGTTTTCAAGAGTTGAAGCAAAGATTGACGACTACTCCTGTACTCACTTTACCATCTGGTAGTGGTGGATTTGTGGTCTACATTGATGCATCAGGCTCCGGTTTGGGATGTGTCCAAATACAGCATGGAAAAGTTGTGGCTTACACATCCAGACAGTTGAAGGAAGCTGAAAGAAATTACCCGACACATGATTTAGAGCTTGCAGCGATAGTTTTTGCACTAAAGATATGGCGTCATTATTTGTATGGAGAGAAATTTGAGGTATTTACTGATCATAAAAGCCTCAAGTATATCTTCTCTCAGAAGGAACTGAATTTGAGACAAAGACGATGGTTGGAGTTTTTATCAAATTATGATCTTTCCATCGACTACCATCCAGGGAAGGCAAATGCAGTTGTTGACGCTCTAAGTAGGAAATACGAAGAGAAGCTCGCAAGTATGAAATTGCAATGGCAGCTAATGAAAGATTTAGAGGAATGGAACCCTTTTATTGAAAGGAAGACTAGAGTTCTTGTGGCTGGAATGAAGATCCACTCAGCATTAGTAGAAAAAGTTATGTTGACTCAGAAGGATGATAATGACCTTCAAAAATTGATAATCGCTTCTCAAAAAGAAGGATCTGATTTCTCAATCGGGATAGATGGAGCATTGAGGTTCCGTAATAGACTGTGGGTTCCTGATAATAGTAAAGTAAAGCAAGAAATTCTTGAAGAGGCTCACAGGTCCATATATACCATTCATCCCGGCACTACAAAAATGTACAAAGACTTACAACGAAATTTTTGGTGGCCTAAGATGAAGAACGACATTGCAAAATTTGTGTTGGTATGTCTTATTTGTCAGCAAGTAAAGACTGAGCACCAGAAGCCAGCAGGCCCTCTGCAATCACTAGAGATCCCCGAATGGAAGTGGGTGCATATCACTATGGATTTTGTTTGTGGGTTGCCAAAAACAAAGAAGGGGCGCTTTGACACTATTTGGGTAATTGTTGACCGTTTAACGAAGTCGGCACATTTCTTACCCATCAGATTAGATCAATCTACAGAGAGCCTTGCTGAATTGTATGTGAACGAGATAGTGAAATTGCATGGTGTTCCGGTATCGATCGTATCAGACAGCGATACGAGATATACCTCTCGGTTATGGAAAAGCGTGCAGGATGCTTTGGGTACTAGTTTGAAGTTCAGCACATCATTCCATCCTCAGAATGATGGACAATCTGAAAGAACAATCCAGACATTAGAAGACATGTTGAGAGCTTGTGCCCTCGACTTTGCTGGAAATTGGGATAGACATCTGCCTTTGGTTGAATTTGCCTATAATAATAGCTATCATGCAAGCATTAAGATGGCTCCTTTTGAAGCATTATACGGTCGATCTTGTAGATCCCCTTTGTGCTGGAGCGATGTTGGGGAAAAATACATATTGGGACCTGAATTAGTCCAAGTTTGTACGAAGGGTGTGGAGGTAATCCGGAAGAGACTTTTAGCCGCTCAGAGTAGACAAAAGTCTTATACAGATTGTCGAAGGCGGGAATTAAATTTTGAGGTAGGTGACCATGTATTCTTAAAGATTTCTCCTACCAAGGGAGTAGTGCGATTTCGTAAAAAGGGAAAATTGAGTCCTAGATATGTGGGACCTTTTGAGATAATAAAGAAAGTGGGAGAGGTAGTATATCAAGTTGCCCTTCCACCTCATTATTCCAAGTTACATGATGTTTTTCATGTATCGATGTTAAGGAAGTACAATCTTTATCCATTGGACGCGATCGAGCACGAAGTTACGGACATTCAACCGAACCTAACATATGAAGAAAGACCAGTTCGTATCGTAGACCGTAAGGAGCATCAGTTGCGGCGTCATATAGTTCCGATGGTCAAAGTACTCTGGCAGCATCACCAGAGAGAAAAAGCGACTTGGGAGTTAGAGGATGAAATACGTCAACACTATCCCCATCTTTTTGGTAAGTGAATTTTTTTTGTATAAATTTCGAGGACAAAATTTCTTTATGGAGGGTAGATTGTGACGGATTGATTTTTTTAAATAAAATATTAATAAAAAAAGAGAGTTGATAAATTTAGCAACAACCCTATCTAGTTACCACAATTATCCTTTAATTTAATTCATCTTATTATTGTTATTTATCTCATTATTGGTACCTATGAAAAGGGCATGAAGCCCTCCATTAGTCTCACCATACACGTGAGGAATAGAAATTCTAGAGAGAGAGAGAGAAAGAGGAAGAGTTAGAGAGAGATCGTCGACGACATTTTTTTTGGCAACAACCTTCGTCGTCGGCATCGAAGTTGTGATCCGACAAGATCGAAGGATCAACGACGTGGCCGACAACGGTCCGGTTTTGGCGGGATCTTGGTTGATGAATTTCTTGCGTCGACGAGGTATGTGTCGAACACATATGATCGTTAAGTGATGTTTTGTATTTATCATTGGTTTAAAATTACGACTTATATATGTAGGTGTCGAACCCCCATAGGAACTGAACGTAAGATTCTTTTTGTTGTGGTTGCATTCAAATTCGAGTTGCACGTATTTAAACCTCTTTTCTCTATTGCTATAACATAAGAGCATGGCGGATCTGAGAATAATTGCATGTTTAATTTCCGTATATACCAAGAATGCACAACTCCCCGAAAGATACAATTCCGTGTGAATTCTCAGCTATGACCCATGTTTTTGTGACCAAGGGTTTTCTGTTAATTTTGGAAACAATTGCTCCTGATCTTGGCAATCACAATATGATATTAGTTGGTTGCGCAATTATAGGGTATTATCTTAGGCCCTATAATCACACTGTTAGGCCGTTATAATTCGGTCGTGCATGAAATTGGATGAAACTCGCGACTGTATTAAATCATATGCTGGATTTACGATTATTATTACGTCCACTGAGGTTTGTTGGCAGTACAATTTAAAGGAAGTACATTTCCTGTATTAAGTCAGTGGTTGGTCATTTTGTTAATCGATGCCAAGTATCTGGAATATATTACTAAATTAACATCACTATATTATCTTCTAGAGACAAATAAAATATCAAAGATTATTCTTGCGCTTTCATACTTTTTGTATTAATGTTGTTGTTTAGGTTCTCGGTGGATCTATTTCATAGTTAAACACAGTGATGAAATATTATGTGATATTCGTGTATTTCATGTCATCTCGCGCGAGTCATTTTTTTTAATTATATCAAAATATATTATGTCAAATAAGGCATGTGAAATAGATGACTTCTACTTCCAAAATTTTGGTTAAGAGTAGAATTTTTACAATATTGCTAATCACATAAAAACATTAGTAATTCGTAGATGTTTTCCTTTTGCAACAAGTCTATTTGATTTATAGCAACCAGTCCGTTAATATAGTTGATGATGTATAATTCTATAGATATTAGAATTAGCTATGATTAAGGATCAGAAGTAATTAAAATGGAGAATAAGTTTCCGGCACCGACTCGAGCTAAGGGGTCGTAAAGGCCTAAAAGGGCCAACGCCTACCGGGGACGTGACACAAAAGATAAGTCCTCTACAGTTGTAGCTACACTGTCATGTTATGTATTGTTATGAACCGCTTGTGCCGGCGGTAAGCCATCAAAGCCATCAAAGCCGCCTAAGAAGTAACAATCAAGACCACTCTAAACATGAAAAATGTCATGGGCATATGTGCAATATATATTAATGTCATGTGCATATATGCAATTATGTTACTGTTATGGACTTATGTGTAAGTTCCGTTAAAGTTAAGTGCACATGTGAAACTTATGTTAATGTTATGGACATAAATGCAATTTATTTCAATGGTATGTGCATAATTGTCAATTATGATAATTTTAAGGGTACATTTGCAATTATGTTATTGTTAAGTACACAAGTGCAATTTATGTGATATTATGGGCATACATGCAAATATGGAAAAACTGGTGGGTATATGTGCAAATATGTTATGTCATCCGTGGTTATGAAGAAACTTTAGTTATACGAATTAAATAAGTTGATTTATGAAACATATGAGAATGACTTTTGTGACTTGTTTTCTATGCTAGCTGGCTTGACCCCAACTTGGCACATACTGAGCGTTATGCTCATAATATGCATTGTCAATCTTTTCAGGAGAACGTGAGGACTAGTTCATTAACGGTTAAAGGGAGACGACACCATCTTCAAGAATTAGGAGTGGTATGGAACTACTGCGAGTTTGCTTTGGAAGGATGTCATTTATGCCCACTGGAATAAGGAAATCGTGGATACGATTTCATTTAGTTATTTATTGTTTTCTTTAATGAAGAAACTCTTGGAAATATGACCTTATGGAAAAGTTTTTTTAGTTGGTTCTTTACTGCTCTTTTATGCTATGTTTAATGCTATGAGTAACGTTCCCGAGATGTCCACCGAGTTTCTCGCTTCCGCATCATTCTCGAACAATCGGGTTCGTTACATTCACGCACATGATGCCCATTGCACACCATCCTCAACTCCTTGAGCATAACGACACAAAGAGCTGAGTCCCACCATAAGCATAGGTTTATCGCAGGTAACATGAATTGGAGCAGCTCCAAGGATCCCTTCTCAAAACTAGGAACACCTTCTATTGTTCATCATGAACCATCAATCGAGAGACGCCACCACAACACCCCCTCCACCGACCGAGCTTTGTCTTCAGTTCACCTTCTCCAGCCATCGCTCGGTATTGGAATCAACAACCCGAAGCGACTCCATCGTGGACATCCTATGTCGTGTGCATCTCAGCTGTGAGTTACTGAAGATGAAGACCCATAAGGACCGGAGCCCCGCTTTCTCCCCTTCGTGAGGCTCTCGCACACAACCTCATCTCCTCCACGCTGTAGTGATCATCGAGAGCAACAGCTACTGCTCCCTCTACCACTCTACCATCATAGTCTAGACAAGAGCGGGAGAATCTACCACGGATCCGGAGGTTTCCTCCACATCCAACAACCCTTATCCATCCACATAAACCAAACCAGACCTCAGTCCGAACCTCTTTATTCAAGCCATTGTCTGCCATATGGAGCTGATGGACCCAAGTTGGGCCAAGTAGCAAGTCATGTGTAGCTCACGCGGGGTGTGGGTGAATTTACGTACACACCCTCGCCATCTCCTAGAACCACACTTCAACCCCAAGTGCACAAGCAGCACGCCCGTCACTTTAATAATTACGTAATTCTCCTATCGGAATAGGTAATTATATTTTAGTCATATGCATGTTTATTTTTTATTTTATTTTCGGCCATTGCATTTAGAACCATGTGATCAAACATTCATTAATCCTCTAATTCACATCATATTTTGATTATAAAAATTCCATGTCATTCCTCAATCAATTCTACAGCATGTGGTTATTTATTTACATTATTGTGAGCTTTGATAATTTAATAAAATTTCTTAAGTGTTCACATTATATATTTTACTCATCTGAGCTTCTGAAATCCGTTAATCTTAGCTCCAAGAATTTACCAAAATCATTCTGTGTAGGAAGAGTTAGTCCCTGACATGTGCTCAAGAATCAAGTCATTTTATTTTGCTTTAAATAAATAAATTGGTTATTTGAGTAATTGAATTTTAATTCCTTTAAACTTATTATTTTTATGATTTAAAATTTATCATGGATTCTTATTAATTAGACACATCTAGGATAATTTTGGTTCGGAAAATTATTAGGGTTTGTTCTTTATTAAAATTAAATTGCATATAATCACCAATTGTACGCTATTTAATTCATAATAAGTCCATTTCGCATAAAAAAATCTAAAAAATTTACAGTAACTTAATGTTGCAAGCATTAACATTCTGGTAAGTCATAGTATTTTTTGACTTCATTTTATTGAAAATTTGTATTTTAACACCTGATTGAACCACATTTACATTCACATTTAACAATGTAAAAAAATTAAAAATGTTTCTTTAAAAACTATTGAATTAATTATCTGAAATTTAATCTAAGGAGATGGCTGCCTCCCTATGATCGGCCTTGGACTTGCCTAAGTAAAATAAATATCGACCAATTTTGCATCTAATTAATTAACCACTTTAACAATTTTTGATTAATCCTTTATTGTCACTCCTTCAACAAACATTAACTAATTCTCATGAATTAGCAAGGGTAATTTTAGGGTTTTTCGAATGGCGTCATAGACGAGGAGGCATGATTTAGGGTAATTTTTTAAAAATTTAGAAACTAGGTTTTTGCACCCCTCGAGTAGTGGAACCCCCAAGTTTCTTGTAACCATTTGCAACATTTTTTCGTTATTTATTTATTTATTTTATTTGTGTCATCTCTATGACTTCCATCTTAATTTTTGTACAAGGAACCCAACGCATCTAGAGCTGCTTTCTGGGTGAAGTGCATTGGAGACATGCTTTTTGCGAACCGAGTTGATTAAAAGACAAATAATTAAATAAGATTGAGTTAAGTAGTGAGAGAATGTAGAATCCTAGGGTTTTAATATATGAATATAATTTATTTATTTTTTGTAATTAATTGTAATAATTGCATATTTATAATGGTTCTCATTTGGGATCCCGTGTGTGTAAACTAGACTAGGACATTCTTTTTATTTGGTGTATCGAGATATGTTTCACTCTCATGTTGAGGGTGCGGCTCTGTTTGAGTGGTTCGTAGGTTAGACCTACACTTGCGACTATTAGAGATTTTCAAAGGTCAAATATTCTGTATGTGCTTTTACATACCTAGGACCACACATTACTATTTATGTGATGTACTTAGATCGTAAAGCTATTAGTAGAAAATTAATTGTTCATCACTCATTAATAGAATTATCTATTAAGTAATAATCTTCTTGTCTGCATTCATTTAGCATAAATAATTTCAAGTATGCATGGCATCCCTCATGTAGAGCATGATGATCACTGTAAGTCTTCTAAAACTGGGCATGCATCATTGATTTTATTGATTCCTTTAATTTTTCCCGACTCCCTTCCCCTTGATTTTATACCTTAGGATAAACATAAATTGATACTAATCATTAGGCGTGTTGTCTTTGGTGGACTTAATTAAGTGGCAATATAACTTAAAATCAGGATTGCTAATTAGACCATCATCGTGTTAAGTTGGTGAAATCAGGGTGTGCTCTTGCATATGTTTGTGTGTACGTGTGAGTTACCATTATGTGTATTTGCACGTTTTACCTCGATTTGCTTTCATTTATTTTTGAAGATATTGACTTATCAGTCTCTGTACCCAAACTCTGCAAGTCACTTCTCCTTGAATGATTATTGTCTATCTTTTCCTTCTCACTCCTCCATGTATCATCCACCCCATTTCAACTACGAAGTCAGAACTCCGACCAACTTCTTATCCTCTTCGTATTCATTCCAACAGAACTCTCTCTATGTTGTGGTTCCTTCTTAGCCATCTTTCTTCTCTCCTTTCACATCCAGTACATTGCATTCCCCCACTCCTCCTTTGGTTGACTATTTGAGTTATACATCGCTCGTAGAATCAAATGAATAATTTGTGGATACCATGAAATGAGCAAATTTGAGAATTAAAAGGAGTGTAACCGGATTTAAAAGTGAAACACTATCCCGATTATTATAGATAATTCACTATTTAAACCATCCTTGACACGGGATGACTCTCTTCCTTTGACCCCACACTTGAAATCCATAGTTAAGGAAATTGGATGCATGATCAGACCGTGACTATAATGAATAACTACTACATGACTCAGGATTGCATGCTGGAGTTGTGACATGAAGAATACAGTGATTCATCTCAAATTCATGAGATGATTATGGATGACATTGCTCGAATTAATAAGAGAGTCGATCATTTGACTGACCGACTATGTAATGTCATCCAAATACTGGAAGAAATGACAAACAACTAATAAAGAGTGATGAAACCACAAAGCTTACTTGAGACACCTCATGTGCAACACTTTCAAAGACACATCACAAGACATTGACTTCTCAACTGACCTTATCAAAAAGACCCAAACTTGAAAAAATAGAAAAGACCATAGAAATTGAAAATAAAATAGACCTAAAAAATTTGGATCCAACCCTTTGTGAAGAGATTGCTAAAGATTTGATTCTAGATCTTCCATTAATAAAGGCCATAGGTCATTTTCCGACCTCAAAAGATTTATGAAAAGTAAATTAATGCCCAAGAGGTTGGGCAATAAAATGATAAGGACTAAAAGACATCTGATGTTGATGGCCACCTCCTTGGTGTTGAGGGAAAGACCAATAGTCGTAGAATGAAGTAGTTTTCTAGAGTTGAATGCAAAATCAAATATACCATCTTTACCCATGCTAGAATCGATGATGACTCATTTGTAAATATCAGCTCGACATCCATGTTTGACAAGATCAAGCTCGGATCACTTAGAAAATCAAGAGTGATCGTTCAGCTGGTTGACCAATCCATCAAATGCCTGAGAGGGATTATCTCAGTCATCATAACTTTCCAAGGTGCTCCACTCAGATTGGACTTTACACTCATTGATATTGAGCACCTAAGAGAGTTCACCCAGTCTACTATTATTTTTGGGAAGCCGTTCTTAGCCTTGGCTTTGGTAACTATAGATTGCAAGACTCGAACGATCAAGTTTTCAGCAATAGGAATACACTAACCTCACGTGACCTTTGAGGATGCACTCCAACCCAAGGCAATTCACATAGCCGTAGACATCCATGACCGTCGAGAACTAGATGAGTCATACAACTCTATAACACCTAAAACATTGACTGTTGAGCTGACCATTGGTCATGAGACACATCACACTCCAAGACCACCACATCCATTAGGGGAATTTCTAATCACCAATAACAATTTACCTTATCCCCTGATGGAGATCTCGTGCATCACAAAAGGATGAAAGGTGGCATCGCCTACTTCTTGCCTCACCATCGCTGTGATAACTTATATAGAGGACTCACAAAAAGAAGATATCTCGGAGCTAGACCCACTCTTTTCCGATTGTGTTGACCATTTTCATGATCTGATTCCCATGCCTACATCGCCACAACCAATTGTCCCCTCAAACACATTACCTCCAGGACCTTCAACAAAGGAGATAGGTAGGACTCGATTTACCCTTTCCAAGAAAGCGGCTGCTACATTTAGTCGGTTATCTAGTGAGACGAATATGATGTTTGACTCTACGAGGTGTTCCCCTTAACACTTCAATGCACGTCACTCTCATCTTCCTCTTAGTGCCTCAGGTCGTAGAAAATCGATTAAGAAAGTTGCCTTCGACGTGTAGAAGTATGGATTTTCTGAGGATTCCTCATCTGGGTATGTGATGAATCTGCATTTCATCATCTTTATTCATTTATTTTAGCTTAAAATCTCTTATAAAAGACATGTATATAATACTAACTCCATATTCTTACAAACTTGCATCTGTGTGTAAATATTGTACACTTATTACCATTTTAACCTAAAATAAAAAAAGAAAGAAAGGAAAAATAAAGAAAAGAAAAAAATAAGAAGAAGAAGATTGTAAATATGTAATAGATACATGCTGACCCAAATCCCGAGACAAGGTCAAGACTTGACTTGATCGACCTGGAATAAAGTAGGGGGAGATAGGGTTCGTAACAAGAAAACACAAAAAATGTGTTGTGTATATTTGTATACTAACAATTTTATTTGTACATCAATTGACCTCAAACTGAAAAATGTTTAAAGAAAAATTTGTAAATAAAAATGTTTCCTAATTAAAAAAAATATTTGCAAAATAAAATCATGTATAGAATAAAAGCAACCACACTTGAAAAAGCCACTAAGCGATAATTGAAAGAACAATTCTATCTCCATATGAACTCAAATTGAACCAAACTCACTTCTATTGTATTCTAAATTAAATTATCTTTATAATGGATGTGATTTCATAATTTTTGGAGTTACGGTTAAAAAGTCGATTTTCTAGGGTGGTTTGTATAACCATTTATTTATACATATCGTATTTGTAAATATTTGTAAATATTTTTTACTAATTATTTAAAATAAAAATAAAAAATTAAAATAAAAAAACTAATTCCCTTATTTAACTATGTATTAAATGTACCATATGTATATAGTTTATGTATATAGTTGCTATTCTCAAATAACCACCACAAAAATAGAAAAATTAACTCTTTTTTATTCAATTTGATAAAGTGATGAAAACACAAAAAATTTATTTTTTGTAAATAATTTTAACTTCATCTCATTTAAAATTTTCTCTCTTATCTCTTATCTTCATTCAAAATTTCAAAAAAAAAATTCAAACTCATTTTTTATCTATTAATATGGCTCACTTTCCCTCATTTCAACTTGATAATTATTTGGTGAGATGAGTCTTTTCTTCGAGAGCTATCTTGTCGAAGAGAGGTGCCTAGCCTTCGAGCTGTCCGGTGACAGCGAGTCGACTTCGTCGAGGTGATCACGGTCTTTTCCTCTCCTAAGGTGAGATCCATCATTATCTCTTGTTTCTATTCTAGGATTAATTGTAGTTTTATTTTTTTTTCACATTTTTATTTTGTTTTCATTCTTCATCAAGATCTTAGAATTTCCATAACAATTTCATCTGAATCCGACTCGATTTTTCATTTCACATCTTGATCTATTCGCGTTCTTTTCTACCTTGCACGATCTCTCACCTCCGACCATGAACGGTGGTTGGAGATCCGGTTCCATCTACCATTTTCTTAGAACCACACTCATTTGTGTCTTCTGTTTTGATTTTGGGATCGAGTCATCATGCTCGTGTCCTCATTTGTTTATAAATAAAAAATAAAAAAATAAAAAAATATTTCTTTTTGTTTCTTTCTAATATTTATTTTGCAGGATAAATTAAAAGAACAATAAAAATAAATAATAAAAATACAAAAAAATATTTACAATTTCGATTTTCTACATCTGTTAATAAAAGATAAAATAAATATAAAAAGAAAGTCGCGCTGTAGGCATCGCCTCTCCATCCGACACCACCGCTAGCGCGGGAAGCACCACCCACCTCGGCCAACTGCGGAGCCGGTCGCGCCACCAGCCTCTGTTGCCTTCTGTCAGCTGCCCATCCAGCAGCACGCGATGCCCGCCGCTAGTCAACTGATCGCTGCCTGGCAAAACTCCGCCTGACACCCCTTGCTCTATCACGTCTTCATCCTCAGACCAGATCCGTATGCCACCACCAGGAAAACCCTCTGCCTGGGAGGAGCTCCTTCCTCCTGCACCATCGTGCCACCCTCACCACGCTACCACTAGAGAGCACCCACATCTGAAGCTCGCCATCGCCGCACAGCCGACCATCCACCGTGAATCCAACCACCACACGCCCTCCGTTCCTGCATAGAGGCTCCAACCGCCCTACCGTCGTGAGCTCCATCGCCTTCCTATCACCCCAGGCGTCGGATTCCTCTCCACCCACACGCGTGCCCGCCACCATCTGGGCGGAATCCTTCATCCTCACCGCAGCATCCTCCCGTGCCAGCCTGCTCTGCCGCGCGAAGAACACTCCACTGCAGTTCGCCCTCCTGCGCGGCTCTCCTTCCAAAACTTTCACGCGAGCGTGCGATCTCCTCCGCTCTCCGACGCCAGATCCTCCGCCAGGCACGACGACCATCGCAACCCACCTCGCCAACCTTCTCTTCCAGTCGTTGGAGCTCATCCTCTCGCATGCCTCCAGCCCTACCGCCGACGCCATCTACCGTGGACCACCACCTGCATCGCTCCTCCGCCACGCGGAGGAGGGAACCACCACCGAACAACTCCATATCTGAAGGAGGGGTGGCAGCTCCTCTTGAGAGAACGAAAAGCAATGAAGAAACCCTAACATGGTTTTTTTTAAAATATTGGAAAAATGCAATCGGCCCCCCAAGTTTTGATATTGCAGAAAAGCCCTTGCCAAACTCCAGTCACGTACATCGCACCCCTTTTGGGTAATTTGC
Source organism: Ottelia alismoides (assembly GCA_037367405.1). Lineage (NCBI taxonomy): Eukaryota > Viridiplantae > Streptophyta > Magnoliopsida > Alismatales > Hydrocharitaceae > Ottelia > Ottelia alismoides. The sequence goes on along the minus strand of JAZKJV010008246.1, from coordinate 607,580 downwards.
GACATTTTCCCTCGCATTATATTTTTGTTATTTTTTGCGAAAATAATAAACTATTTGCAAACTAGTGCTTGAATTCCAAACCTTTATTTTGATTGCTTTTCTTATTGAAATAAATATTTTTATTGCTCAATAGATTATCCAAAAATCATGATATGCTCCTAAAGTGTGTATCTTTCTAGCATAAAATTTTCATTGCATTTTATTTTCTTTTTTATTATTAAAAAATTTAAAAAGTGTCCTTTTCTCTTCCTGAAATTCAAAAATTCATAAAAATTTGAATATTGCTCAAAAATCCCAAAAAATAGATTAATTTCCTTTGATTGTCTTCTAATTCTTGTCCGATTTTCATGCCACTAATTCTTTTCAAAACCTAAATAAAATTGAAAAATATCAAAAATCTTAGAAAAATCATAGAAAATTCTAAAAAAAGTCAAAAATTGTGATTTCATATCTTGTTCGTATATATTTTTCTATACTTTAGCATAAAAAAAGTTTTCAAGAGTTTTGGGCACTTAAAATATTTTTAAGTTGCAAATTACTCCAGGTTGTGCACTGTTTATCATTTTTACCACTATTTGATTTTTAGAAATACAAAGACATCTGAAAATTCTATAAAAATTCCCAAAAATATTTCAAAGCCTTTAAAACCCAAAAATATTTTCTCTGGATTTTTTCGAGTATTTCTAACTATTTTGAAAAATATAAAAAGAGTGTGGTGTTCGTGTTTCTTCACTTATCCATATTGTTCTTTTATTTTTGAAATAAAAATTGCAAAAATCAAAATTATTAAAAAATTGAAAATCATAAAATATAAAAATTAGTAATAAAAAAATTAAAAAAATTAAAAAGACAAAAAATTCACAAAAAACCAAGATAGTTTGCATTTGAGATTCCTTTTTTTTAATTGATTTTTGATTAATTGAATAACCCTCAAGAATTGTAGCCTCCCTGAGTTCAATCATGTTGCTATACAGGTAAATAAGTAGCAAACATTTCTCTCGCTTCATTATTCTCTTGTAATTACTATTTTAGCTTGAGAAAAAAATTGTTTGTTTGTTGCGGGATATTTGGGTTGCAACGACCGTTGTGTATTGATTTTCATCTAAATAAAAACCCCAAGAATCTCTCCCAACAAAATGACGTCATTATTGGGGTGGCACAGCGATGGTAGTTTTGTTTCTTTATTGACCTGCTATTCTTGGTTGTATATATTTGTGTATATTTTTCACATTCATTTCATTGTTCATATTCTCTATTTTTATTTCATTTTTCTTGCGCATATTTGATAATTGTGTTTCTTACACATTCTCTCTTTTCTTTTTCTAGCGAAGGCCCACAGAGCGAAGGAGGCGATATTAGGAGAGCCTAAGCACCCAAGCGAAGCGGAGGCAGCTTGATTCTTTACCGAGCCGTAGGATAGCGTGAGAGGAGGAGAAGAAGAATTGAAGAAGATAAAAAATAGACTTTTTATTTATTTATTTATTATTATTATTTATAGCATTTGAACCCTTGTAAACGAACATTCATTTGTTGCGGAGTCTGTTTTGCCAAGTGCCAGTGCACTTGGGGGACCTCACGGGTTTTGTTTTCATCGCCTTGGTTTTCTTTGTTTCCCATGGATTTCGTGAGACACCTATTGATTGCTTTAATTAATTTGCTTGAGTCAGGTAATTAATTAGGTACAATACCCTAAACAAGAATTTCTGCACTTATAGAATATAGTGTAATTGGACTTAGTCAAATTAACATGCTCTTGCCCATTAATAGAAGCTATTGTTAGGACGGTTCACTTGCATTTGCATATAAGTTAGTTTATTTTTTCTGTATTTCAATTCTGCGTGGATCACTTGCATGTAGAGTGCCGACGACAAGGTGCGCATCTCTAATCCTTGCATTCATAATTGTGTTTAATCGCGCATTGGCATTTCCACTCTCCTTCCTTGTTTTCACTCACATAAGTTAGAAAGTAAATTGGACACTTGGTAGGCTATTCATTGAAAATATTCAAACCAAGTGACAACTGCCTAAAAATTGGGACTGCTAAAGAAAAATCGAACCTAAAATAAAGGTAAGGAAAAATAATTGTTTTAGGAGAGTAACCCCCGTCTTGTTTGATTTATCTGCAGTGAGAGAGCGACCCACACACTAGGATAGAACCACGCCTGAAGTCTCTTCAGACTACTGTCTTGTGATTAGTTTTCTCCAGTGAGGACTTCATCGGGTAGACGATAACCGGTCCGGGCTTTCCCTAGCAGAGTGGGCAGATCGGGTAGCCGGTAAATGGTCTACACCAATACCGGTTGGGAAAAACTAGTTGTGAGATTGTGACAGTCTCCTAGGAGCATTGGGTTCCTAATAGCTCGCTTAAATTGCTCCGATAGATTGTATTTTCACTAAACACTAAAAATTAACAAGATAATTGATCAAATCTTCATGATCTTCACATTGCATTGAGTTGGTGAACTGGGGGTTTGTTTTGTGTTTGATTGTTGTGTGCATACTAGATCCTTCTGCACATTTGCGCATTTTTCTCCACATCTTTTGACTTGACCCTCGTGCTCTCCCAATCTCGTCTTTTTTTTTCGGAGATGGCCGAGTGGAGTTATTTTAATCCGATCTTCGCGGATCCCTCGTACCCTCTAGTCGATCCACCTTCCTTTTTCCAGGAGGACTTTCCTCCTAATTTTTGTGCATATCTGCCTAACCCACTATTTCAGGAGACGGACGATGATTTTCACCCACCTTCATTCCACTCACCCAATCATGGGATTTTAGATTCACCTTTCATGATTTCCACACTTGAGAACCCGAACCAGATGATGAAGCATATGAATTCGAGGATTAGCAATCTATTAAACATGAATCAGAGCCAGAATGTTGCTCTACTATTTGAGGATATGGATTCACTTAAGGATAATCACGAGAGCTTACAATCACCCAAAATACAAAAAAATGAGAAAAAGTAAAAAATCCAAAAAGATTTCGGGAGACACATTGTTGATTCATTTTGTGAGGAGAAGGCATCCATGACAATTCATTTTCCCACATAGTCATTCACCACATGTCTCGACTTTGACCCAAATGCCACTATACAGACTGCTCTTGGCAATCCTCGTGTATATGCTGATTCTGATCTCCTCCCTTGTATGGAGGAGGTCCGAAAATTTAAAAAAATGTTCACTGAACCTGAAGTGGTGGCCACCCTTCACGAGATCATTAAAGCCTCACTTTACCAAGCCATGACCCATTTATCAGCTCCTCAACACAATAAGAGAAAGAGGAGGAGCAGATCTGAGCATCACATCTTGACCATGGCTACTTCCTACGCCATCTCTCACCGTCCACATTTTAAGAAAGGGAACACTGTCACACCTCTTGTGGGTTGCTCCATATCTGACTATTCTTGTGATAACACTCTCCTTGATGGAGGTTCGTAAATCGATATAATACCCTTCTCTATGGTACAGTCTCTTCATCTCGGGCCTCTCAAGAAAACCAGGATGATAGTTCAATTTGCTGATGATTCTATCAAGAGGTCGAAGGGTATTTTATAAAATGCTGTCATTCTTATCCAGGGCATGAACTTCACTGCAGATTTTGTCATATTACCCATGGAGACCTCCATCCCTATGGAACACCCTCCAATCATCCTGGGAAGACCTTTCCTTGCCTCTGCGAGAGCTGTTATTGATTATGGATCAGGAGAGATTCACTTTCGTTCTGATGCAGGGAGAGATGTGTTGATAACTACACCCATTACTGACCAGAGACTTGCATCCCATGAGAGCCCGCCCGTGTTAGCCATCCCCAAGGAATTTGAACTCGATGATAATATCAGAGATTTTTGTTATATGTTGGATGATACAAAGACCCAAGGATTCCTCCTCAAGGAGGAAGACTCAGAAAGTATAGGCCTTGGAGTTGCCCCTTCCGCTACGTGGTGATGCATCGATGACATCCGCTGGATTTACACGATAGACACCATAGAGTGGAAGGCAGACTTTGAGATTAGACATGACAGACATGATTTGACTACTATCACTGATGAGTTTGTTCCTATTTACCCTGATTTAGACGAGACATAAAGGCCAAATTCGATTTGATTGCTTTTATAAAGGAATTTAGGTCTTTTAATAAAGATGATGATCTAGTAGAGGCTTGCCAGGCTGAAATTGTTCCTCCTTTTTTTGATAATGATTTTGAGCCTTTCTATTTTGATATTTGCGAGACATCCCAGGCAGGACATTACCACACTACTTCCACTAACCGATTCATGCCTGCACACTCTTGTGGTCGATCCTGATCAGTTTATGTCTAATGATAACCCCAATATCGACCTACACCTTGTCAGATCCATACCTCATCAGTCCCACAAGAAGGTTCACTTTCGACCTTCTTGACCTTTGTACATCCATTCCTTTTGTATATCCTTTCGTTTCATTCTTTCTTCTCTCGTTTTATCGTTCACCCCATTTTCGTGTGTGTATATGCTATACTTAGGATGTGCTTTATCCTAAGTATGGGAGGGTGAATGATTTGTGTTGTTCCTATTCGTCCTGTTCATCCCACTTGGTGTTGCCTATACTTAGGGATACTCTACACTAAGTATGGGGGTGATGTTGTTCATATCATTTTTTGTGTTTTTTTCGTTGAGTCCATACATTCTTTGCATCGGTTTTCCCCTTTTTTAAAATCTTCTATACTTAAGATTACTTGATCCTAAGTATAACGGGGATCACCAACTTCTCCTTTCTTTCAGTCATTGTAGCATTGGAGTCTTTTCACTTTTATATACTTAGCACAATTTATGTCTTCCTTTGTCGCTCTCTGATCACTATGAGGACATAGTTCGAGCTAAGTATAGGGAGGTGTCGTATATATTGTATATATACTTTAGACATAACTCGTACTTTCAAATATGTTTATTTTTGGGGATATGTATATAAATTCCTAAAATCCACTTGTATTTATATAGACATTGATCACCTTAAGAAAAAGAAAAAAATAAAAAAAAATAAAAAAAAACGAAGAAAAAAACAACAAAATAAAAACAAAAAAAATAAAAAATCCTTGTATATACTTGTATATAATTTATAACCCTATTTCCTTTTTGAAAACAAATTTACAAAACCAAAAATCTATAAAAAGTTGCATTAAAAAATTCTTTTCACATGTGCATCATTTTTCCTTTCTTTTCCAAAAACACATAAAAGTTCAAAATTAGAAAATTGTTTCAAACAATATTTTGCTTTTTGCACTGTACACATTTCTTGCATTTGCATGTGCATTTTTCAGGATAGTAATTGACATTTAAACCAAGTCTGTAATAAAATTGAAGAATGGAGCTTAGTTGGGCCTTAATCCACTTAATTTCAGAGGAACCATGTAAGAACTAGAGTTAAGATTTTTCAGGTCCTAGCGACTTAATTCTTTGAGTCCATGAGGCTATGTTAACATGTCATCTTGATTAGTCTATGTAGAACATTTAACAACACATGCATGATTCTTTCAGACTGTGGCTTATCTTGGACAAGCACTGTACACATAGCTCTTCATGGAGGAGGTAGTAATGAGGCAGAATCTTTTGGCTTGGAGTAGCATATGAGGGTAGTACTTCTAGGCGAAACCTCTTGTCTTCCTCTAGGGAGGGAAGTGTGTCTCAACCTGGTCTGGTGGCATTGAGGTCTAAAGACAAGATGCTGTGGGGTTACTATAATGCTTCAAAAAATAGATCGTCTACTAGCTCAAGAGGAAAAACTTCTTATATACATGTTGCACCTTGTATATATTTTCAAAAAAAGGAGAAAAAATGTAGAATCTCCAAAAGAGGACAGGCCTGATTGAAAAGTAAAATGCCTGCCTGAGTGTATATACAAGGATAAAAAAATTAATAAGAGCTTCAAATACAAATATTTGTAAGCTTGTTGCTGGATGACTTAGCTACACTGGTCATGCATCCAATTATAGGTAGCTACACTGGTTACCATCCATTCTTTTATCCATCTCCTCTTCTTGAGCTAGTTATACTTTACTTAGAAGGGAATATCCCCACTCCTCGAGGAAAGAGTTGCTAGATTGGGGGACTAGAGTTACCTTGTTGAGAGAGGCTATTTCTTTGCTACTTTTGAGATGGGGAGCTATATTTCACTTACACCGTACAAGTAAAGATTCATAGTCATAAGAATTTGTGTATGTAGACTTGTTCTGACTTGACTGTTGAGGAGACCTGAACAAGAATTTTATAAAAATTAGAAGCTGTTAGGTTTTAAATCCATTTCCTATTAAGGTTCCGCCATTCTAATAATCCAAAGGTCTGAAAGATCTCCATACTACAATTTTATGAAGATAATTAATACTCTTTATTGTCCTAATTTATTTATTTTTCCTTTCTTTTTCTTTTTATTCACATATTCTTTCGAATAAGTGTTTGTTAAGGTACTAGCAAAGGTAAAGCACAGGGGGATGACGAGTCTACATTTCATCATCTTTATTCCTTTATTTTTGCTTAAAATCCCTTATAAAACACATGCATATAATACTAACTCCATATTCTTACTAATTAGCATCTGTGTGTATTGTACACTTATTACCATTTTAACCTAAAATAAACAAAGAAAGAAAGGAAAAATAAAGAAACAAATATAAAAAAGAATAAGAAGAAGAAGTTGTATATATGTAATAGATACAGGCTGACTCGAACCCTGAGAGAAGATCAAGACTTGACCTGATCGACCAGAAATAAAGTAGGGAGAGATCGGGTCCTTAACCAGAAAACCCTAAAAAAGTGTTGTGTATATTTGTATACTACGCTATTTTATTTGTACATCAATTGACTCAAACTAAATAATGTTAAAAACAAAATTTGTAAATAAAAATGTTTCCAAATTAATAAAAATGTTTGCAAAATAAAACCATGTACAAAATAAAAGCAACCACACTTGGAAAAAGCCATTAAGTGATAATTGGAAGACCAATTCCGGCTTCATATGAACTCAAATTGAACCAAACTCACTTCCATTGTATTCTAAATTAAATTATCTTTAAAATAGTGTGATTTCATATTTTTGGAGTTACGGTTGAAAAGTCGATTTTCTGAGGTGGTTTGTACAATTTTACCATTTATTTGTACATATTGTATTTGTAAATATTTGTAAATATATTTACTAATTATTTGAAATAAAATAAAAAAATGAAAATTTTAAATAAAAAACTAATTCCGTTATTTAACTATGTATATAATGTACCATATGTATACAATATATGTATATAGTTACTATTCTTAAATAACCACCACAAAAAATAAAAAAATTAACCTTTTTTAGTCAATTTAATAAATTAATGAAAATACAAAAAAATATTTTTGTAAATAATTTTAACTTTATCTCATTTCAAATTTTCTCTCTTATCTCTTATCTTCATTCAAAATTTCAAAAAAATTCAAACTCCTTTTTTTATCTATTAATATGGCTCCATCTCCCTCATCTCAACTTGATCAATATTTGGTGAGAGGAGCCTTTTCTTTGAGAATTATCTTGTCGCAAGAGGTGCCTACCCTCCAAGTCATCCGGTGACAGCGAGTC